>RJWM01005932.1:0-88035 GCA_004363535.1 Dasyprocta punctata | reverse complement strand
AATGAGCTTTATTATTATTGAGGAAAATTCTGAGTTCTAGGATGTTCTGAAACTACAGATGTCATCAGCATATAGGCCAGGAAAAAAAATAAATTGGAGACTTGGAAGTTTACTCTCTACTTTCCTCCATGGTTTACGTTTGTTTTAAAGATTAATAATTAAGATAATACATTTTATTTATTTATTTATTTATTTATTTATTTATTTTTTTTTTGCGGCACCGGGGATTGAACTCACAACCTTGCGCCTGCCAGGGCAGGCGCTTAAGGCACTGAGCCAAACTCCCGGCCCTGGTTTTTCGAGGCAGGGTCGCATTATGTAGCTCAGGCCGGCCTTGCCCTCGCGTTGTAGCCCAAGCCGGCCTCGAACTCACAACGCTCCGCCTACCTCAGCCTCCCGAGTGCTGGGATTAAAGGCGTGCGCCACCACGCCCGGCTAGATAATACATTTTAAAGTGCTTGTCCAAAGCAAATGCCTCAAAAATGGAGCTATCATGACTTCCTAAGTTCATGTACACTGGAAAAGCCAATCTGTCCCCCACGTGCACCTGCACCAACCTCCCCAACAAAGGGCCTCCACAAGGGTACAGGCAGCCCTCTGCAGTTTCCCTTAGGAACAGGGGTCAGAAAGTTATGCTATACTTTGTTGCAGTATTTCTTGTCATCTGTGAGCCTCTTGAAAATCAAATCTACCTGGAGGGTGGCATCTATTTTAAAGATAGTAAAGCAGCACTAAGAGTCATAGGTCTGGGTTTCAGACCAGATTTTTTTTTTTTTTTTGTAATTTTATAGAAGTCATTTCCCTTTTCTCAGCCTGTGATGGAGAGATAATACCAATCACTACATGTGGTTGTTGAAAAAAGCAAATGAATCATGCCAGTGAAAGCATTTACAAACTATAAAACATTATGCAAATACAAGATATTATCATATTACTAACAATGAGTATGATCATTTTGTAGCTGAGTTAGGGTTGGCTGATGGCTAGAATATTCATGCAGTCTTTGGGCACAGAAACATGACTTGATTTCCATTTATATTGAATCACTGTAATAGTTTGTATCTTAAATGGTCCCCAGTGGCCACATGTTGAAGGCTTGGTCACCAGCTTGTAGTGCTATAGGAAGGTGGTGGAATCTTTAAGAAGGGGGGTCCAGTGGAAAGAAGTTAGGTCATTTAAAGTGTGTGCTCTTAAAGAAAATATTGGGACCCTCTCCCCTTTCTGTCTCTCTCTTTGCTTCCCAGGTACCACAAAACAAGGGGCCTCCTCTGCCACATATTGCCTACAGTGATGGCCCAAAGCAATGGGACCAAGCAACCGCAGACTGACACTTCTGAAACTGTGAGCCAAAATAACTCTTTCCTCCTTATCAGTTAATCATCTCAGGTGTTCTGAGTTATTTTGTCACACTGACAGAAAGCTAACCCAATCAGTGAATTCTAGAAATGGAGGGAATCTTAGTGTTTAGCCAAAGATTCAAGAAACAAATTCAGAATTCATCTCAGTAGTTTAGAAACCCAATCCATGTAATAATCTCTTTGGTAATACAATCTCTGGCATCTGACTGAGAAAGAGAGTTTACTTTCACAGGATACTGAAAGAATCCTTCTTTAAGTTCTACTAGTCCATCTATCACTGTACGAAGCCCATCTTTCTTGTGAAAGCCCATCAAATGCCTGAAGGAAACAACTGTGGTCATAAACCACCTCCTTCTTCCTTCTTCTCTTCCTTCTTTCTCTTCTTCCTCTTTCCTCTTCTTCCCCTGTCCTCTTCTCTCCCTTTCTCCTTCCTCATCTTCTTTAAGTACTGGGTATTGAACTCAGAGCTCTACACATGCTAGGCAAACCACTACCAAGCTACACTCTCAGCGACAAACCATCTCCTTTTAACCCCCTTATTTTGCAGATAAAAGCAGAGGCCTAGAAAACTGTACACACACACACACACACACACACACACACACACACACACAGAGGGTTCCACTATTCCCCGGCCTTACTTGGGGGCACTGTAATGAAACTAGGTCACATTATTAAATCCAGGAATTAATATTGAGCTTTGGAGCTCATCAAAGCTGAAGACTTCACACTTCACAGCCAAAACAGGAAGAAAAGAGGAGTCATGCATAAAAGACCCTTTCATCTTTTAGCCACATCTTTTCAAATATTAACTGGATCTCTTTCACAATATCAACAAAAACAGCTTTCTTCACAGCTAGAAAACATGAAAATACTTCAAGCATGCTAATGCCCCACATCCATGGCAGGACATTACTCTGATTACCTAGGTGTATGCTGACAGAAAAGTCACTGAACACTTTTCTCACCACACAGCTAAATCTGAAAAGGTTTCCTTTTAGTGTATGTACTCATTATCCTGTGAGGCAACTAAGGATGCTGACATTCAAAAAAAATCCTAGTAACCAGTGTCTTCTGCCCTATCACAAGTAGTTATGAATTATGAACACCTGCTAAATCCTAGGTACTGAGATATGGATGTGAGCCAGACTCTCAAAGGGCTTCACTCCAGAGGTGAGAATCACTCAAACACTGAGTACGATCAAGAGATTCACACACTGACAGAACACGTGTATGAGGAGGAGAAAAAAAGAAGGAGTTTCCACTGACGGCCACAGAAGAGGCAAGGCTGAGTTTCTGAGTGAAGCATCAAAAGCCTGGGAAGCAAATTCCAGGCAGAGGAATTAATGTGAACGAACAGGTGTTAAGTGATCCTCTCAGACAGCAACAATGGGAACAGCAGGGTCGCAGTGTGCAGTCACAGGACAGCTTCGAGAAACCCATTTTGGGAATAGTGTCTCCCGAAATTTGTGTTTATCCAGAACTAAGAATGTGAATTTTGGAAACAAGCTCTTCAGAGATGTTATTATAATTAAAGTAGGGTCATATTGGTGTCTTTAAAAGAAGAAACAAAGACACACAGGGATGATGGAGGTAGAGACTGGTGTGATGTAACTGTGAGCCAGTAAATGCCAAGGACTGCCAGCAATCACAGGAAGCCAGGAAGAAGGAAGGAAGGATTCCTTCTTGTCGCCTCTAGAGGAGACATGGCCCTGCCATTACCTAGATTTTGGATTTCTGATAACGTAAGACAGAATGTTTGGAGCTGCCCGCTTTCCAGTCATTTGTTATAGCAGCTCTGAGTACCTGTGTATTTAGGAAAGGAAGCGTGGAAGCAAGTCAAGGGCAGGGCTGGACTCTCGTCACTGAAGACAAGGCTCTGGATGAGAGCAAAGGGGGGAGAGGACAGGGAGCAGGTGAGTGGGTGGGCAGTTCTGACCCCAAGGACAATGATACTAAAGCCTCCCTGTATACCAAGTCTCCTTCTCTTCATGGTGTGTCTGTATTTTAGTACCCAAACTTGGTCTTTTAAAAAAACTCTAAAACACAGCACCTCTAAATTGTTTCAGCCTTTCATGGAAAGCCCCAGTCAGGATAAAAGTACTTTCATTTACCCAACTGCTGCTCCTCCCTGGAAAAATCTATGACAGCTGTCTATCACGTGTGTGGGCATGGCTGCTGCCCAGGCCTGGGCGAAACTGACAGTCAGGAAGCAATACTCACATGGGTCCCTGAGAAGCAAATATAATTAGCCCCTGAGCACCACCACCTCTGCTGACAACCAGGCACAGGGCTGTTTACATTGCCTGACCCTCTGCCTTTTAATTAAAATGCTTGTCATGCAGCTGCATATTGGAAGTTAGTTCACTCAAGACCTACACAAATAATAGGTAATGATCACCTTAGAACTTGAAAGGATAGAAAGGTCAAAAACTGGAACACAATGTTCATTGACCTTGGATAAAGCTCCCCTGGCTACCTGGCTTCCTAGATGCCCTAGGTAGATGCAGGTTTCAGTCATCAATTTCCTCCACTCACTATTCAGAAGCTGACAAATGTTCCTGGCCTCTGCTTTGAATAACAGGCTATGGACAGGCCTCACAGGACACACCTCCCAAAAGATGAGCAAGCAGGCTGGCGCCCAGGAGATCCAATCCCAGAGCTCTGTGGGATAGAATCAACGGGACTCATGGACTGGCCTCTGAAGTGCAGGCTCCATGCTCTTCACTGTCCACAATTTAAGATTCTAATGATAGAAGTGTAGTCCTGAAAAATATGCACTTTGATAATACTAGTAGAACCACACCCAGAGGAAATCACTCTGTCTGAAACTGGGAAGTCTGCTTCTGTTGGTTTCAGGATTGAGGAGACACAAATCTGTCACAGCTGTGCACCCCTTCCCAGGGACCATTGTGAGTTTAGTGACAGTACTGTTGAACACAGTCTTCTTCTGAGTTGTTGGTCAGTCATGGTGGGGGCCCTTTAGTTGCCCCTCCTATAGGATAGAGACGCTGGACCTGCTTCTATCAGGTACCTGGGAGCCATGTTCCTGCAGGTGACAGGCTTGACTCTGCCTAGAAGACTAACAGTCCTGCTTGGAGGCTACAGCACAGATCCTGCCACACTGCCACCTTCCAGCATGGTCCAGCCTGGGCCACACCTCCCTGCCTGGAATGGGAACTCAGCTTTCTAAGTGTCTTAAATTACTGTGCTGAATCACGCCAAGATAAACAGCAGACTTCGTGATCACAGTTAAGTGCTCTAAGAAGTACATCTAGATTTAGATTAAGTGCACCTCCAGACCTGCTCTTCCTCTGGGATGGTTGACTGGTCTGGTCTTCCCTTCCCAGCCTTATCTTCCTCAACATCAGCACCTCTGGCCTTGGGAAGACTGCAGGAGTATGGATGACAAATATGGAGTCCAAGAGCAACTGGACTGCCTAGCTGTATCTCTGCTTGCAGAGTCAGGGAAAGGAAGACTCAGAATGCACAGTATGAAATCACATCTACTGATGCATGGTGAAATGTAGGTGCAGGCCAGTCCATGAAGAGACTTTGAGGGAAAGGAGCAGTACACTGTTCCAGGAGCACAACTGTGTCTCCCCCAGGAAGGTCATCCAGACTTGTGTGCCTCCCTAGAATGCTGTCTAAACCAACACAGCCCGAGGAAGGCCATCTAAACCAGTATGGCCCTCAAGAAGACTGCCTAAATCAGTGGGGCCTCTGGAAGTGTTATGGATTAAAAACTGGTGGTCAACTTAATACCAGCTGAATTACAATCAGCATGGTGCTGAGTGTAGATGGCCCACCTGAGGAAAGTTGCCAGCATAAATAGAGACATGAAGAAGAACAGCAAGGCGTTGTAGGTTTTCCTAAGTGTTGCTGTTTTGAGCCATTAGTTCTCCTGGAGGAGCTTGTCATGCTGGCTTCCCCAATATGGATTCGGCCATTATCATCAGAGGAGCTCGGGACCTTGTGGGTGATGGTGGCTGCGGTACACTGGGGGAGCTCTGCTCCTTACATTGAGCACCACTTCCTGGATCTGGAGGGGAAGATGTGTGCTGTTTAATCTCCAGAAGAAGGTTGTCATACTGGGCTTCCTGACCTGTACTCGACTGTTCTCATTGTTAGAGAAGCTCAGGACGTCATTACCACTGAGGATGGCTGTGGTACTTTTCAGGGGAGCTCTGGTCCTTATTTTGAGCATGACTTCTTGGCTCCAGTGTAGAACCCTCAACCTACTGGCACAACTTCTTCACCCCGCTGGCACAGACTTTCTAGCTTCCACCGCTGACTTTTGGCCTTCTCAGTGCAGATCCGTAAAACAGACTGGCATGAGTCCTTATCGCAGACTCTTAGACTATCAGTTGGATTTGTGGGAGGCATTGTCATGGGCCCTAAGTCTTCAGCTGGACTCATGCAGGCCATGGCTGTGGGATCCAGGCCCTTGGCTGAATATTCTGGGTCTTTAGTGTTGTGGACAGATTTTCCTGCACTTTCTTGTGTTTAACTCTGGGTGACCATCATAAAACAGTATTACAAATTCTTTGTCCTGTACGTAATTGCTCTCCCTGTGACTCCTGATCACAACAGGAAGGTTGTCTAAACCAGTATGGCTCCCTAGGAAGGTCATTTAAACAACCTAGTGGCCAGGAAAGCTGTTGAAACCAGAGTGGCCCCCAGGAAAGCTATCTACCAATGTAGCTTCACAGGCAGGCCTTCCAGATCAGCCTTCCCCTGGAAGGCCATCTAAACCAGCACACTCCCAAGAAGACTGTCTAGTCCAGCATGGTCCCAGGGAAGTGCATATAAATCAGTTTCCCTTCATGGAAGCACTGAGTCCTCTGGGCCTCAGCATGCAGCTGTGGGCAGGCGTCCTGCGCAGCAAGTCATTCCAGCTGTGGTTGCTGCCAGGAGGCAGCTGTATAAACACAGGGCTCCAGTGTCCACCACCTTACACTCTCATTAAAGTCACTTTTAACAGGCACCACAGCACCAAACCACAAACGGCAGCTCCATTTCTGCCTTCAAAATCCTCCCACAGTAAAGCAGGGTCTATTCAAAAAGTTTCACACTCTACGTTTTAAGTGCTCATTCGTTTTTATCCTTTGCTTTTTTTTAGAGGGTAGGGATGAGGACTGGTGAAATATCATTATTGGAAAGTAGTTACACAGGTAAAAACCATGTATTTCTATAAACAGCATTATATATATAAAACCATGATGGTAATAACATAAGCCAAAAGCCCTGATGATCATTTGAAAAAACACTACCTGATGTCATAAGCAAGGGTTCTGGGCCCTCCTGAGACTGTTGGTGCTAATCCTAACCGTGGGAGGGAGGGGCCTGCCTAGCAGGATGGCCAGATCTGATCCACAGTAGTCATTGGCTCTGACATTACTGGACTCAGCATCAGAGACATAAGATTTCACTGTCCTACAGGTATTGAAGTAACTTTAACCTCCCTGGCAAACTCTATCTTGTATTTAACTAGAAAAACAAAATAAAATCAGGAGAAGCAAGATCCCCATTCAAGCTAGCAGACTGTGTGTGTGAGATGGAGAGAGGTCAAGATGAGTAGTTTCTGTCAGGGCCCTTACTGACCCTGGAGCTTTGGGGCCAAAATTTGCGAGTACTACTGGTGTGGTGGCCCATGCCTATACCCTATGCAGATGTAGAAGCAGGAAGGTCACAAATTCCAGGCCAGCTTGGGTAAGTTAGCAAAACTCTGTTGAAAAGTAAAAATAAAAATAAAAAGGGCAGAGATATAGCTCAGTGATAGTCTTCCTGGGCTCATTCCCAAGTACCACATGAAAAAATATCACTACTGTTCATAATATTTCTATCTAAGCATGGGCTTCTACAAAATGCACAAGACTGAGTATCTTATACAACAGAAATTTATATTCTCACAGATCTGAAGGATAGAAGTCCAAGTCAAGGTTTCAGCCAATTTTATTCCAGGTAAGGGATCCATCCATTCCAGGGTTTTGGATAGCTACTTGCTTTCTATGACTTCCCAGGGCTTTTCCCAGGAAAGGGGAGATGTATATGGAAACAGAGTAAGTTCTCCCTGTCTTTGCCTACAAGGACACTAACCCTATCAGATCAGGTTCTCAACCTATGAAACCACTGAATCAATTACTTCCTTAGCAGCTCACTTCCAAATACATTCACCTTGGGTGTAAGGGCTTCAACATATAAATTTGGGGAGAATATATGCAGCACATAGCTATTCCTTTTCAACACAATAATACAACAGGCATGCACAACGATAAACTTCCACTTCTTGAGAAACAACCAAGGATCATTTCTTCAAAATACAAGAAGCTTTATGATTAACTACCAGACCTTTGGTAAAGAAGTCCATATTCAATGTCAATTTATAAGATAGTTTTAGTCTCAGTGAACAAACCATGCGTAAAGCCTTAACGATTAAAACCTGCTGGCTGAATTAGGTACAGTGGAGTTCAGCAATATGAAGAGAAGGTCATTTTGAACAAGGGTCCCCCCAGAGTGTTGTAAGTTGTGTCTACTTTTGTGGGTTTCTTGTTCATGAGTCTCAGCTGTCTCTTTTCAATGATGTTTTATGTCTGCTGAAAGCAGCTCATTCCCCCAACTTGAAATAAATTACTTCTGCCCTTTTTAAAGTATAGAAATCAATAATTAAGTCAGAACTATATGCAAAGTAAGAATAAATAAGCTGAGAATAGGAGCCTGAGATTGGAGTGCCTGCTAAACTCAACTAAGTCTCCTACTATTACCCACTTGTGCAGTCCTTACACCTTAAGTCTGGGCTGGTCTGTGGATTGGTTTAACCAAGCCAATGCAGCAGGAATAATACTGGGCCAGTTCCAGCCTTGCTTATGAGCCCTGGAAGCTTCTGCTCTTGTGCTTTTGGAAGGCTTGAGCTGCCATTTAAGAAATCTTAAAACACAAATGCAGAAACAAGGAAAAGAGGCCCTGTGGAGAGGCAGAGCACTCCAGAATACACAAAAGAGAGCAAAGCCCAGCCCTAGCTGGCTCATATGAATGTTATCACACAGGGACCACCAGCAGGGGCTCAGCAAAAGAACTCTATTGGTGAGCCCACCCAATACTGTAAACTGATAAAATGGTGGTTGATTTAAACTGTGTTTTGAAGTAGTTGTTCCACAGCCAGGGGTTAAAGACATCTTCCCTGAAACATGTGAAGAACAGAAAGTAAGAAGGACTCACCAAAGCCTCCTAACTACCACTATGGTCTTAAGGACCAAGCTCTGTCCACTGAGTGAATGAAAGAATGAGGGAAACTAAGGACTGAACCACAGCACACAAGCTAGCATCCCTGTGTATCCCCTTCATGCCGCCACACCAACCCTGAAGCCAGAAGTTGAATGAAGCACGACTGTGTAGCCAGCACACGGCCTGGCATGTAGGAAGCATGTGACACTGCTCGGCAGCTTGCTCCCAGGCTCACAAAGCAGTAACGCCAGTGTGAACTCTCCATTCAGAGGTAGTAGGGTGAGTAGTTAAGATACTTCTGGAACTTGACCACCAGGGCTAAAATCCTGGCTTAGACAATTACAAAACTGGTGAGGGCTTGGACAACTTACTTACCTCTTGATGCCTCAGTTTCCTCATCTAAAAACAAGGTTGACAGTACCTAACCTGGGGGATTGTCACGGGCAATCAGTTGTATGTGAAGAGGTGAGAAGTTACCTGGCAGGTCAGAAGGACTGTGCAGTTGTTGACTGTCACAGTTTGCTTTGTCTTTGTTGTTCTACAGTTCTGCACCTCAGACTCAATCACATTAGTGTCTGTGTTCCAACACGCACAGTGTTTCCTTTTAAGGATTTCAAACCTGAGATATTATTAATTAAGATAATTAAATGTCATTTTGGGTCTCTTTATTCTCATGGATTTCTTCTCAAATACAATTAGATCAAAAATCACTAGTTTCTAGTGAAATCATAGAAAAGTTAGCAAACCACTGTAAGAACCAGGCCAAGAAAAGTGACAACTGGGGTGCGCATGGAGAATTAGAAACCAACCATACAGAGAGACCATGGTGCTAGGAGAGGACAAAGGTGTGACGCACAGCAAGGCACTGCCTCTTTGTGGCTTGGGTCCTCGAATGTACAAGCTGGACTCTACCCCGCCTGCTCCCATCCCCAGAGGAAGGGTATATTAAGACCATACATATGAATGGGCCTTGTAACTCATCAGGTGCTGGATGAAGGTGAGGCGGTCTCTTCATCTATTTATGGCATTTCACATCTTATAACAATAACCTTCTACATTTCTAAAAATTTTCAAATAAGCCTCAGTCTCTGCTCCTGCCAGCAAGCATAGCCACAGCAAGTGCCTTTTATGAGAGCTAACCAGAAGCCTCTTTCCTTTAAGAAACTAAAGAGTAGACATTCTTTTGACAATTCTCAAAAATAGCTCCGGCCATTCAATATCACCATCTTTGAAACCAGGAAAAAAGAACTCCCTGTTGCTCTGGCCCTCACCGAAGTAGATCTCTATGGTGGCAAAGGTTTTGCATGAAGGGAAAGGGAAGGGCCTGTGCATCCAACTGGGTCTGACGAAGACCTGCTATAATGAGATCTAGGACTTGCTTTGTCCATCCCCTTTCCCCCTTCCCTCCTGTCCCTACACTTCACAAAAGGGCTTAGAAGTTATATTTCTGGCCCAATGACTCTTCCAGTCACTGCTGGGTTTGGACCAGATTTAGCCCAGGGGTCAGCAGGTGACTAGGACCTCAACAGTGCCAGGGGAGGTACCCACACTGCGCCAGCTCATGCAGACTGGCTGCTGTAAGGCATTCATCCCTGCCTGAGGGCTCTCTAAGGACAGATATCTCCCATTCCCCAGCCACATCCACCTCAGAATCCAAGCATCCCCAGGAGGGTCAAAGAGGGCTTTATAAAAGGCAAGGAAAGGAAAGGAGTCAAAAGAAAGATACTGCACTGGGGACCACTCAGAATGCTCTCCCCCAAGGCAGCTGGGCACTTGAGGGTCTCCTTGGGGAGCTGGGGTGACTGGTTTCCATTTAAAGAATGCAGACAGTATTGTCTGTGATGAGACAATGAGAATTGCCTAAGAGGTCTGCAGCAACCCTGTGAGCTATGTGGCATCATCAGTCTGGTTTTTCCCACCCACTTCGACCCCAGACCAGCACAGCTCTGTGGTTCCACACAAGGCTTCATGACTCCCTAGGGCTGTTTGCTCCCCTCCTGCCTCCACCCAGACCTACTGTGCAGGGCACACTGACCAGTCTTGGAGGGAGAAGCAATGTGGGAATCCACGGTGGGAAAGCCAGGCCTGCCAGCCGGATTGACCCAGTAAGACACAGCCATGTCCACATGAGTTCAGAGCTTGCAGAAGAAAACAGGTGGAAAAATAAGCTGCTCAATACAAAGGGAGAGATGTCAGAATGCGGGCATTAACTCAGCCCTGACCTCATGACATCTGAGTGAATCCTAAACAAGACTACACATATTATTTGAGGAAGATACCACTCTTGCATTTCCAGGTGGGATTCACCAACTACAGATGAAGGCCAGAAAGAAAAAGTCACTGCAGATCTCACTTTTGGCTAGTGTTCTGGATTCTCACACTTAGACATAGTTCCAAATCCTGTGCACCTCCACTGTGACCAAAACCTGTCCTGAAACAAACTACTTGTGTCTGGGATTTAATGCTGCCACTGTCTTAAATTCCCTGTCCTCCTATGCCCATCTGTCTCTAGGCCTATTCCAGCAACCTTATACTCTATAACAGTGTTCTAGCTTCTGCTCCAAGTGACTGTGAGCCACAGGTGTTTGGAAAACAACTTTGACTATAGCCACCCCCATGTTGCTGAAACCCCAAGGCCTGAGTTCTGCACACAGCGAAGGTTGAACGTAAGTCTGCTAACCATTCTTCAGTGTAATATGGGGAAAGAAAGCTCCCTGAGATGACTATGACTTACTTGCCTTCAGAGTTGTATGAGCAGCTGAAAAGCTCTTACGACACTAGGTTTTACTGCAAAGACCATGTGAGTTAGACACCAGTTCCCTCTGAGGATCAGTCAAGGTGGCGGCCAGCTTCAGTACTAAACCATCCAGTCCTCAGGTGGTTTGAGCTGAGCCAGAGGAATGAAAGAGGATGCATGCCAACATGATGATGGTTTGGCAATGTGACCCAACTCCAAACTGGAGTTGGGCTACCTCCTTGGGCCTCAGCCAAAACTACAACAAAGCCAATTGTTCTGGTGCCCACTAAGGTGCCCTTGCCAATCTTGGATGCTTTACCATCACACTACGGAGGTTTATACACTTCAGTACACATCACCCAGGAGGCAAAAGAGCCCAGGGGAAAGGTGAAGCTTTGAAGTCAGACATCCTGAGTTATTATCCCAGGAAAAGCTTTGAAGTCAGACATGCCAGAGACAATCTGATTGTCAACACCATGCTCCAGGCCAGGCACTGAGGACACCATGAGGAGTAAGACACAGCCGTGTCCTCAGAGAGTTCAGAGCTTGCAGAAGAAAATAGGTGGAAAAATAGGCTGCTCAACACAAAGGGAGAGATGTCAGAATAGGGGCATTAACTCAGCCCTGACCTCATGACATCTGAGTGAATCCTAAACAAGACAAGACATGTTATTTGTGCAAATTACTTAAATCCCCTAAACCTCAGTTTCCTTATCTGTAACACTGAGGTTAAATAAGGACTATATTGCAGGGTTCTGTGGAGATTAGCTATGTAATCTACATAAAGCACTTATTTTTACTTTGTTACAAAATAAATGCTTCTCATTCTTTCAATAACAAAAACAATTAGATTTTATACACTGATTTAAACTATGACATCCTGATTGATACCTAACCTTTTTGCACGTGCATGTTTTCAACTCTTACATCTTTGAAGTCTTTAAACCACAGTTAATTCCTTACTGGGAGATCAGTAAGATGTCCATAAAATTTACTGCCCAAACCAGGATATCAAGGTAAACTAGAGGGGTCATTTGGGGCAAAATAAAATTAACAGTCACTGCATCCATCATCCACAAGTCAATTTCAGGGTCAAGATAGGCAGCCATCACTATACATGTGTGTCACACTGAAGAGTGTCCCACTAGCTTCTGAGCAGGCTAAACCAAAACCTGAACCTGGCAGACAGCCAGCGAGTCAATGCACAAGGACACTCACCACATATCCCCAGTTCACACAGCTTAACCCAAAACCAGAAGAGAAAAGAGGCTCACATTCTGTCACCTGCATCTGTCATCACTCCTGCCATGCTGAACACCAGCTGTCTTCTAGATATCGGTTGCCCTTTCTGCTTCCAGAACGTCCCTCCTTACCTCAGGTGTCCCAAGCTGTAGAAACGGGACTCCCCGTCCGTGGAGCGCACGACCTGCAACGTGAACATGGGCTGAAGCTGCCTGAGTTCCAGCAGGACGATGGCCAGGTAGTGTATGAAGAGGAGGGCGTCCACGAGGGAGACTGCATATTGCACAATGCCCTGGTAATTTCGGTCCCGGGAGTCCAAAATGCGGACTCCATAAAACAGCCAATAGGAAACCACGAAGAGAAAGATGAGCACCAATAACACGGCACGGAACACAAACACCCGTGGCATGTCTGCTCTCTGCTTCCGGAAGAAAAGCGCCCAGGTCCCAATGAGCAGAATGAGGAGTTTGAATGACACAGAAATAAAAAGTCCCTCACAAATTGTGCCACAAGGTTCCAGCTCATCCCTCCACAAAATTGGGGGCAACAGGATGAAGGCAATGGGGGTGAGAAAAACTAGAAGTCCAAGGAACGAGGCAATGGTGAGGCCCAAGTAGCGTTTGCAATCCAGCCCCACACTGTCCTCCATGTCCTTGCTGATCCTGGCAATGTCCTCCTGGGATATGCTGTGCTCTGAGGTGCCTGTGATGGCCGTGGTGGTCTCTCCCCAGTTGTCATCCTGATGGGAGAGGACAATGAGCCATAAGAAACTGGTTGTTTGTAAAAGACACAATGAACATGGAGGACCTGCCGATTTCATTTACCCAACTCTACGAATTGATCTTTCGTAAGAATGGGAGCTGAATCAACCTTTAATCTAGGATTTTAAAAAAACTTTTAACAATTTTCAATGAAACTTCCAAAATGTATTACATATGTACCTTTTCCAACATAGAAAATATAATTGAACCTTTGGATCTGCTTGGGTGACTCACTGACACAACACTGATTGTAATCCTGTGCTGAAAAGTCCTGAGAAGCTCTGAGGCCTGTGGCTGTTTGCCTTATAAGAAAACATTCAGATGTTAGATTAATCTTTTGGGAGCTCACCTATTGAAGAAACCTCTCTGAGTTTTCCTCCAAATTCATGCAGAGTCCTAAAGGCTTAAAAGTTCAAATTCTGTAAGCAGGGAACAATGCTACCCCCACCACACACCTCTACAAAGCAAAGAACACAGAAAGGGAACTTACATCACTACAGGAATCCAAGGTCACCTGCAGCTGGCACAAAAATTATTTTTAAACATATAATGCTCACAAGTCTCCCTTAATAAGCAGCACTGTGACATTTCTCACTGACCAAACTGAACAAATTCAAGAATCTAATTATGGCCAGAAAAGCTCAAAAATTCTTTTTAAAACATATGTTTTCTTGATAAATTAAACATCAGGGGCACATAAACATCCTAGATTAATCCTAGAATTATTATAATGTAAATTTACTGTCCTGTATTAGCTCAGTTTTTAAACTTATAAGTAGTTGTTTGTTAGAGCAATTTATCTATTCATGCAAAAAGATCCAGTTGCTAGGAACTGTAAACACATTTGCTATTTCACTGGCAACTGTGATTCCATTCCAGGACACAACAGAGCAAGCAAAGCAATGGGGGATGCAAAGAGGTTGTGCCTCAGAGATTCAGGGAGATGATTTAACTCTGAAAAAACAGATGTAGCAGCAATATAGGTGACATGAGGATATCAACTTAGAGAAATAGTATAAGTTAATAGTTAATAGGCAGATATCTCATAACTAGTAATATCCCAAATCCAGTAATGATAAAAACAAGGCTCTATGATTTATGAAATGTATAACAAAGTATGGTTAAGAAGCGGTAGTAGTGGTAAAGTTCTCAACCTACAAACAAAAGCTCTTTTGGGAGGTTAGAACTTTCATCTACCACAACAAAATTTACTACAGACAATAGTTGGATGTAGCCAGAACTCCAAGACATTGCTGATGGAAGTATAGGATGATTCGACACCTCTTGAGAAGTGAGTATACTCTAACTATACGACCATATTCCACTCCCAGGTTTTACCCAAAGTTAATGAAAACATATATTCACAAAAGATCTGTAAAAGAATGAGTGTTCTTAATGGCATTATTCATAACAACCAAAATTGTACAACTCAAATATCTACCTCATCAGGAGACTGGATAACAAGTTGAAGTAAATTTATACAATAGATTAGTATTCAGCAAAAATAAAAATTAAAAAAATTGCCTAAACACACCAAAATCTAGACAAATGTAAAAATCATTATGCTGAATGGAGGAAAAAATCATACGATTCCAATTAAATTCTAAAACTAATCTATATAGGTAGAAACAAAAACAGTGGTTGCCTTGGAGAGGTGGGGATGGGGGTAGGGATTGATTAGGAAGAGCCTGCAAGCATTTTTTGTGGTGAGGCATGTGGGTTGCATGTACTCATCTGTCACAATTCATCAAAGATTTACTTAAGATCTGTTTTGTTTCTCTCTGTGTAAATTCACAGGGGGATGCCAGCAGCAGGGGTGGGGTGGGGGGTTGTCACAAATTAAAAGCTATACAATTTTCTTTAATAAAAGGTCAATTCACATGCTATGGAAAATAATTCATTTTGTAACACTTCGTAAACACAAATATCGGATTCCATATTTGTGTTAAGTCTCATACTGAGTTGCTTATCAATGCTGAAAAATTATCACTAGTACCTTGTAGATCCCTTGCTGCCTACCCTCTGTGGCGATTTAAACTGCTCATCTTTTTTCCTGGCAGAGTTACTAAGTCCCCTAAACATTTTAAGAATCTGTGAACATGTGTGTCTCAAAAAAAATAAAATAAAATAAAATAAAAAAGGCAGATGTAAGGTAGAAAGGGTTCTCTCAAGTTTGAGATTTTTCAGAACAAAAATGATCTAAACTCCTCTAATCCAGTCCTCTAGATTTTCAGTGAAGAAACCCGGAAGGTTGTAATTCACCATTGTAACAGCTGCTGAAAAATACAGCCTCTACATTCTTTTTCTACCACATCCTTCTGGTGCAAACACCAATGACTTCCCAGTGAGTACACTGTGTAGAGAAGTTGAAAGAAAAGAAATGTCCTTGTAGTGGGGGCCACCAGCACCTACGAATCCACTTGCAGGAGAAAAAAACTGACCCTTAAACTACTTAAGTATGGTCCAAATATAGGACTGGCCCCACTTCTCCATCCATCCATCATCTACCCAGTCACCCACCCACACTCCCTGAGCCAAGACAAGCAGTAAAGCACTATCAAAGGCATCTGCTCCTCACTGAATAAACCCTATGTTTAACCCATGTCTGCAGTTTGGAGTCCCAAGAGCACCTTGTATGCTCTGAGGAAATGCAGTTTCAGTCCTTTTATCTGATTATAAGTGTATATTTGTGTGGCCCTACAAGTGTGTACAGATACACGCTTATCTATATTCCTCCATCTTCACAGCTGTGTATGCAAACAAAGCTTTTGTTTACATCAGGCAAGGCTGGGCATGCATGTATTCCAGGATGTGCGGAGGGTGTGCAAACATGCTTTTGAGTATGGGTCAGATATTGATTTAAATCAACTAAGGTGCCAGACAGTTAAAACCTAGAGAAGAACCCACACATTTATTTTTTAAAAAAATAATGAACTGCCAATATTTTGAAATTGGGTGATTTCATATAAAATCCTAGCACCTAGTTTTCCTTAAACATTGTGAGATCCAGGAACACTGAGTCCTTGCATTCCTGAATAGCAAGAAGCCTCTGGAGTACCAGAGCTGATTCCCTTGACAGAGGCAACTCACTCTCCAATTTGTCATCGATCCTTTGCTCTGTCCCAAGGCCATGCACTGAGGTACTGCACAGATCTCCAGTTATCCCAAGGCTTGCTTGTTATATTTTTGTCTGTTCTTTCTGAGCAAAGGGGTTATCTCGTTCATTCACATTTCCCAGTCAGACATATGAGTGCCCAGACACTGGTTTATTTCATGTATTTAGCAGTACATCTAAAAGGTGTGTCCTTCTCCCTTCTTCTCAACACTACTTAGGCTTTCTGTTCCATTTTGAAATGAGTCTCCTGAGACTCTAGCCTGTAACTTTTCCTTTCTCTGTCCTGTCATCAGCTGTGCTGGCTTCTTTTCAACATCATTCAAAGCAGACCAGCCAATCATACATCAGAATAATCCCCAAGCTACCCAATGGCAAGACAGGCTGTTCTTAGACCAACAAGAAACCACAGGACATAGATAAACTAATTAACATGCTAGAAAAATAAAGACAAAAACCCAAGAGAACCTATTGCTACAAGACTTAGAAAAATATTTATGGAAAAGAGACTCAGCCAAGTGGCAGTGTGCTTACAGACTGCCTTTGATCCTTACCTGAACCTCCTCAGTCCTAGTAGAATCATTTGCCAACAGGGGTTCTCCAGTGGGAGCTTGAATGGTGACAGATTTTTCTGACCCCCTGCCATCTTTATTCCGAGGCGATTTATGTCTCTCCCTAGTTCTCTCCCTGAAAAAATAAATGATAATCAGCTATCAAATTCATGTCATGTAAGTAACTGATTCATCAAAATATAAGTCTCATTTTAAATGTAAGAAAAGTCTACACTTAAAATTCTATATGCACACATGTGAGTGTGCATTCATGCATGGGCACACACACACACCACCAATACCTACCCACCCACCCCTGCAAGGACCAAACTGATCTTTACTTTCTACTTAATTATTTCCTTTCTGCCATTCCACGACCTACGACAAAGACTATCACTTCACTACAACAATGATCAGATTTTTCTTCAGAGCTTAAAATGGTAATTTTAGATTTCCTGATCAAGGTACATTCTACTGTAATAACTACTCAGTTGATTTGAGCAATCTGCCTAAACTAATTTTTTAGGACTTTTTATTAGGAAACCAGTGCAGAACAACTAAAGGTTTGGTCTGTACAAAAAAATCTGGGACACACTGTCACCCTACCCTTTGTCCTTTTTGACAAGAAGAAAGGAAACTAAACTAGGACAGAGAAATCATTCCCTTCTCATTCTCACAAATTCAAAACTAAAAGTCATTCCCATAGGTTCTACCCAAATTCAGACATTCACAGAAACAAACAAAGCCATGATAAATGACACCAAGAGGTGAGAAGGGGGTGTGTGTGTGTGTGTGTGTGTGTTCAGGTTGCTACATACTTTTATCCTAGATCAACTTTCTGGGTGGTCTTTCAGGGTGACAGGGAGGGTATACTACTATGAATCAGTCTGGAAATTACAAAACTACTCAATCACTGTGGCCAAGCCCAGAGGCTGACAACCTGGTCATTAAACACTTCTGGAAACTGGCAGTCTGCCTCCATATGCTGACAGTGAGTCCAGGGGCCCCTTGGTGATAGACAGTAAGTTTCTTTAGCCTCCTGTCCCCACCAGCCAGTTGCCATTAGTCTTCCTACCTACAGCTACTTGTTCTCATTCCTGCTCCCAGGAAAGACAGAATTACAAATGCAGATTCTGCAGACAAGTAGTGAGATCTCAATCTGCCCCGCTACATATGTAACCTCGCACAAGTCATTTGATCTCTTGAAGTCTCAGTTCCCTCCTGTGGGATATGGGGACCATGACGATACTACAAAGATAACGCACACATTCTTGGTGCAGGGTGTGAAGCAAGTGCACTAACACAGTGGCCATGATTATTGTGATTACTGTTAGTTAATGGCAAAAAATGGTGTCTTGACTTTATGAAGCAGAGTAAGTTACCTTGGAGAAAAAAATGTAACTAGAACCATGAATACATCATTAGACCTCCTTCCACTCCATACATAAATCTCCTATTAACCTACTACTAAGCAATATCAGTAAGAACCCACACACACACACACACAAAAATAACATGTCACATGTAGGTTTCTTAGCAAACATCTACTTTATCACTATCTCCCTAGGATAAGCACTGGATAACTCCTTCAAAGAGCCAAGAGGCTCCCATGGAAAGATGCCACAGAATCTTTCTGTGAGAAGAATTCTATACCTACAGCATAACTAGATGTGCTTTTTGTCAAATCTAGAGTTTTGTTTTAACCAAACAACTAGAGAAACAGTCAAGCAGAGAATTTTGTTACTCATTGGAGATGAATCTAACAACAATAACCATCACTCCAATTTATAGAGCACTGTGCTAAGTGCTTTACTACATGAGTTTCATGCAATCCTAATAAATCTTTGGGACCAGTATTACTGTTCCCATTTTACAGAGGAGGAAAATGAGGTTCACAGAGTTTTGGTGACTTCTCCAAGTTGTAATAAGTAGCAGAGCTGGATCTGAATCTAGGTCTGCTGCCTTTATTTACATGCAAACCCACTGTTTTGAAGAACTGGAAGAATTCTACAACTATTACTCTTGCTTATCCTCACACTGACACTTGTCATACTACTAGAGCTATGAAATATGCCCTCCTGGTACTACAGTGCTAGCAGTCACAATTGGACCGCAACCTCAGGTAGCACAGTACTATTGGTGAACCCGGCATTCTGAGTTTTCCAATATAATCACTTTCAAGGGCATTTCGTATTAGAAGTAATAACAATGTGGGAGATATTTCCTATGTGCTTAGTCTTCAGAATGAACATCAGATCAGGGCCAGAACCCAAACCCCACCAGAATCAGATGCATGGGCCCCTCTTCTGTCTCATTCCATTTCCACTTTCCCTACTGCTCTCACAGTTATCACTCTCTTGGCCATCAGCCAAGTCACATGCTTACCTTACCCACCTCTCTATTCACAAGTCCCATGGGTTAAATCCTGTGACAGCACAAATTCCACTGGAAATCAGAATCTTTCACTGAGTGCCAATTCCTGGATCCTGAACACTATCAGGCAGAAAGAGATAGGAAACCACCCAGGGCTGGAACAGCCCCTCCCCACCAGCCCCGGCTCCCACCTCCAGCCTGTCCAGCTCAGCTCTTAAGGGACCCAAAAGCACCAGATGCAGAAATAACTGTCTCACAACTCCTCAGGTTTAAACCAGATAAGATCCTTTTATCTGATAACCAGAGGAAGGTTTTTCCTCCTCCAGAGCCTGAAATCCAAAACCCATGCTTCTCAACCTGCAATGTGATGAAAACCACTCTGGGTGCAGACTTTAGAGCAGATTTCTGGGTCCTACCCTCAAAAGATTTGTCTGGAAAGGAGACAACAGGAGTCTACATTTCTCACCAGCACCCAAAGCAATCAGAATGCAGGCTGTCTAGGTCATTTTCCCCATGGCTCTTCTACCCAGTTGCTCCTAAGGAGAGAGCTGTTGGAATGACTAGCTGGAATTCTGTCTATGTGTGAAATGCCTGCACCCAACAGGGGCTCAACAATGGGAGCCATGAGTGTATGTTCAGCTGTACGATGTTGCAAAACACATTGACTTGTTGCTAACACAGTACTAAGTGGATGGAGAACAGTGTGCGACTATGACTGAGGCTGCCCAGGGTTGTGAGCTTTCCATATGTGCCAAATGAGGGGTCATATAGAATAAGTCCTGCTGTCTCGGGACCAGATGGGCTTCTCCTTGTCCTAGTCTCATTATGGAAGGAGAAAGACCTGCCACAGAGCTTTAACAGAAACTGCCACACCTCCAGGACTTAAGAGAAATCCAACCAAAACAATTCTGTCCACCTAGTATTTTCTATTTTGCAGAATAAGTCATAATGCAGTCACCTCACTGCGGTATGTACTGTGGTTCCAGATGCTGTCACTCAAAAGAACACCTGTAGCTGCCAACTGTCCTCTGGAAGAGGGCTCCCCAAAGATGAAGACAAGTGGTCCATGTGTCTAAGCACCTAGAAACAGGTGTCCCAAGAATAAACAGTCTACTCATAAATGGTGTTTAACAATCACATGCACCTTTGTGCCTTTTATCATTTTGCCAACACGTGGCATTACCTACATGCCTTTGCTGGGCAGCTATGTTACCCATGGGACTCTATGTAGCTCTATCTGTGAATCTATCCCCAGGCACCATCTTCCCAGCAAAGAAAAGCCGATCTGTGTGAGTTTGCACATGTATACTTGAGAGGGTGGGAAGAGCAAGAGGCAGCACACAGGAGGCACCTGCATGTGTGTGCTCACATGTGTGTGTAAATGCATCTATGTAGGCAATTCTGCAGCTAAGTTCTTGGGGGCCAGTGTAACTCCTCACCTCAGCCAGAATCCTACAATTCCCATGCTGTGCTCACTTACAGTCAGCATTTCCTGGGAAGATTATTTGGTCCTGCTTCTGTTGTTTGCCTATTTCTATTTAGAGAAAGCTGGCCCCACCGGTTACTCCTCCCTTTCCTTCTCTACCATCACCCACCCACTCACTCACTACCTGCCCTTCTGAGCTGACAGCCAGGCCTGGCTGACTGCTTCCTGTCAGCACTGACTGGGGTGGGAGGGCTGGATGCAGGGCAAACTGGCCCTGAAGTGGTTTCAGAATCCTTCACTGCCCAGACAGATCTCCTCTGGACAATGTACTTTAGTAAATCAGTCCCTTTCAAAAGAGGCATTTCCTTTCCAGTGGACCAACAAGCCTGAATCCTGCCCAGGGCATCCATCTGCATCTACTAAGGTTACAATTACAGGCAACAGTGTTTTTCTCTACACCTTGTTGCTATCTCCTGTGAAATAGGACTAATACTTCTCACTGGACTAGGTCTGCTCCAAGATAGAAGATATTAACTATGCAGGGCCCAGCAGGTACTCCCAAAGCAGTCCTTAACATCACTGGAAGCGGCTGTATTAAGCCAGTAAACTTGTACTCTAAACTCACAGGTTAGGCAAGGTCGGTTACAGTCTGTACCATCTTTCTCTCTCTGGAAACTTCAAGCATCAAAAAACCAGGCCATCAACCTCTTTATTAGAAAAGAGGTGCTAGCCATCAGCTTGGAAGCTGGTCAACCCTCCAAGATAATCATGGTGTCATCAGGCATGTTGAGTTTGGTACGCTTCATTATCCTCTCTGAGTTGGAGTTGTACTAAAATTACCATAAGGTAAAGTCCTTTCTCTTTTCTTCTCTTTTATTCAAATTCCCAACAAATCACTGAGAGGTGAGCAGCTTTACAGTGGCACACCTGGGATACTATCAATGGCCTTGGTTGTGTTTAGGGCCTGTTCTGTGCCTGTGCAGGGTAGTGTTACCACTCAGCATTCTTTATGCTGGGTCAAGTACTCCACAGCACACACTGCCAGCGGATTACAGCCATTACCCCCAGTTCCTGTAGCCTATTCTGCCTTCAGGAGAACCCTTCACCACCAAGGTTGGTGGTACCGCTTCTGAAGAAGGCACACAGTGCATCTACAAGTCCCTAAGGTGCACAACCCTGTTCTCAGAGCTTCTCTGGAGCAGGCATTTGGTAACATGGCTTGATTAATCGATTCAGTCTTGGTTTGTATAAACATTTGCCAAGGACTTTCTACAAGGACCCAAGAAGGCACTAAAAGTTCTGCGTGTTGTTTTAATATAGTTGTAGTCTTTTGAAGTTCCCATAACAACATCGGAGTATCACTTTCTGGTGGTCCCAAGAGGCCCAAGGAAATAGCAGAGAATAGCAATGGGTCCTCAAGTGTGGAAGTCGGGATTTGAGTATAGACAAAGCAAGCTACTAGCATAGCTCCTCAGAATCCTGCAAGCTGCTCTCCCTTACTCATCCCAAGAACCAAGAGAATCCCAAATCCTTACTTCAGTCCTAACAGCACTGGAGAGGGAAGCCTGGCCTACTGACAAGACAGCTGCTTTTGCTAGTTAGGGTTAAAGAGCTGATAATTTAAAGTAGACATTTCTGATATGTTATAACTAACCTGTAAATTCACCCAATGGTTGAAATCTGCAACCAAAGTTTTATCACCATGGTGTTTCTAACTATCTCAGGATGTAGGTTCTGACATGTCCCACCCCTACAGACTCCCTCCCCGCAACCCCATCCCTGCTGCAACAGTGCTGGGCGTCCTGCACTTCCTGTCCTGACTGCAAAGGCCAACCAGGGCTCCAGCACATGGAGACAGATATTTATAATTAGAGCAATATATGAAAATTTAGAAAAGAATGAAAGTAAATGCCTATACTCAGAGATAGACATGGTCAGTATGTTAATATTTATTTTATCATATATATGTATACATATATATAAAAATGTTGTAATGTACAAAGTTTTGAATCTCATTTTTAAAATAACATGAGTGTATAAATGTTTTCTCGTAGCAAATAACCTATGAAATTTCCTTTATACTCTGGTTTCTCTCACTTTTTTTTTCTTTCCATGTGAGTAAGCCAGTGTTCATTTTATTTTCACTCACTTTCTTAAACATTTACAAACTATAGTCTTTAAAGTCAAATAACTACAGAAAGACAAGGCACAAGTGACAAGTCCCAAGGGTCACCCTGCTGCACAGCCTCTTCCCTGTGTGTCTACTCTTGGCAGCTTGAAGAACCCACTCCGGGCCTGTTTCTATGTATGCATGTAGACACAGGCTCAGGAATAAGCAAGTGAATTAGGCGGGTACATAGTAGCATGGTTTTACAAAGCAAAGTCTTACTCTGCATTCAGCTACTCTTATGGGGGGAACTATTCAGCAAGGGAAACAGACACCACTACAGTCACCTTTACCACACCACCACTGAGTTGTGATCACAGGTGGACCTCTGGGCTAGAGAAGGTTGAACACAGTGTTGAAATGTGAAAGCCACTGATAGTTTTAACACAGTTGGTGACCTCCTACTATGCACTGAATTAAATGCTTTGCATGCATAATCTTATTTGATTCTTTCTAAACCCTGTAAAGAGGGATCCCTGTACCCATTTTACAGATAAGAAGACTATATTAAATGGCAACACTGCAGTTTTGTCAATTGCATTCTGAACTGCTACAGGCCACCATTCATTCATTGCATCACTCAGCAAACATTCTGCAGGTTAGAAATAGTAGGCCCTTCAATTACTAGTGCAGACCTGTTCAATTTGCAAAGGGTGGGGAAATTGGCCCCATCACCCCCACAGTGTTTATAAAACTCAGGCTGTTCACTTGGAAGACCAAAGAGAAGAAAGGCGCCAGGCCAATCATGCTGGCTTGTGTGCAAACTCGGGGCAAATACATAATGGACAATGAGTCAGCAGCTTTGGTGAAAAGCAGCAAATTAGCATTTGTTTTTTAACCCTCCTTTACATTATTGGTATAGCTTCGGGAGAACTGACATCTGAAAAGTACTTAGAAATGAACAGTATTTCCACTGCAGGGGGAGACTTTAATTTAAAACTAATTGTGAGAAATTAAGGTCATCAACTGTAATGGTGGCCATAAAACGTAAATTGAGAGTATAGTTACTCCAAACCCAAGTCAGAGGCTCTCACAGCTCAGTCTCTCAGGCTTCCGTGGGCGGAGCTGCTAGCATCAACAGCTCTGCCAGCGAGCGGTTGTTTGAAAACTGAGTCTTGAAAGCCCCTGCAGATTTCCCAAATGCAAAGCAGAACAATCAATGGCTTACATACCCTTGTTTGTGAGATTTTTTTGAATGGCTTGAATAGTATGAATATCCAGAGTATGTGGATTCGGTATCCATAGCAATGGAGAGTTGTGTCTTGAAGGAGCAGGCACTGTTTCTCCCTGGAGGTAGACAGTTTCACCCAGGAGCTTCTAAAGCCTCAAGGAGTCTGAATCAGAAGAGGACCTACTCATCAACAGGAACAGTTCTGGGAAAAAGAGGAAAAAGAGAGCTCAATCTTCAAAGCCAGTTTTAACAAGGCAGACAGCAGCTGCCTCTCATAAGCAACCTCCTCCTCTGGGGTCTTTATTATGGAACAAGGGAGCTTGGATGAAGCACTGATCTGTAAATGCTCAACTCAAGCAGGAACAGGCTTCCCAGGTATGTGGGAGAAAGGCTAAGTGCTGAGCAAGATGAACCCCACCGCGACCGGAAGAAGATGGGCAGTGGGAGAGAGCTGGGCACCGGTCCACTTCCTAAGCACAGACTCACCTTCCTCACCACTTTTGACTTCTGCAACAACAACCCTAGACAGAGTGCTCAGCCCCCTCAGTCCTCTCACTGCCAGTCTGTTGGCTATAAAAACAATACCCAGGGAAGGTGCTTTCAAGAAATTTACCATCATCAAAAGTTAAAAAAAAACAAAACAAAACAAAAAAAACCTCACTCTTTTAATCCAAGAAGCCAAAGTTTAAAGAATTTATCTTAGAGAAGTAACTCTTCAAGAAAAGTATTGCCCAACTGGCTATAATAATAATAATAATAATAATAATAATAATAAAAAGCAACAAACAATCTCTATGCCCCTGAAACAGGGATATAGGTAGGGAAAACATGGCTCATCCATCCAAAGAAAAATCATGTATCTACATAAAATATAATTAGAATGAATTTAAAATTGGATTGTAGTTACACATTGAATTAACATTATCCCTACATTCATATCAAACAACTCACAGAAGGACAAGGATTCAAAGGGGACATCAGAAAATGAAAACAGGTGATTTATTAGTTGCAAGGTTCTTGGGTCCTTTCCCACACTTTCATTAGATACTGCTTTGCAATAAAAATAAATTGGAAACATTTCCAAGTACATTCCTGAGCTCCCACACATGCTAATCCGTTGCTTTCAGAAAACAGATCTAAAGCTCTGTGTCTCCCTGCACCCCTCACCCAGAGCTGGTCTCCGCCCACTAGGGTTCCTTCTCCCAAGAAGCTAAACTGCAAACAGACCTAGAGAGATAAGTGTGAAGAAAACACAAAGGAGTTGCAAATACCTTAAGCCCTACCCCACTGGGAGGAGCCCATGCTCCCAGACCCCAGCAAGCACCATGTCTGTAGGGAATCGGGCAGGCTGGGGCACCACACACCAACACAGACCCCAGAACTTCAGCCTGGAAGTGCCATTCTTTCACTGCCAAGGTTGGCCACCCAAGGCTTAACTTCCCTTAGCCCACACCCAAGAGTCCAAGGTCAGCTGTGAGGAAGCCTGGGTTCTAGACCTGGTTCAGCCACTGTGTCTCACAGCCTGAGGTAAGCCAGTTGCCTTCTTGGGCCTCCACTTGCTCATTTGTTAAACCAGTTGCCAACCTCACAGTGTAGACGTGAAGATACAAGCAGACATGGTATCTAGAATGGGGTTTCAATCACAGACTTCACTTGCTCCTGAGCTATGGGACCTTTGCCAAATGATTAAACCTCACTGAACCTGCACCTGCAAACTGAGACTGTCAGGACTGCTACAACGACCACATGAGCTAAGCACAATGACAGTGTCTACCATGGGCTCAACATACACTGGGTAATGATAGTGGGTGGCCATCCCTACTCCAAATTTCTCTTATTGATGGAAAAGTTAGGCGGTTAGCATGAGGCTCACCTGTGGGCCCACCCTAAGCTGGGAGGTCACCCTAATTCCACCCTAACCAGTCTGGTTTTGCATTCCACTGCCTCCTACCAAGCTGTGTACCTGAGCAAGGCAGTCAGACCTTGGTTTGACCTCAGGTTTCCTACCCCATGAGAAGGAAATAAGATATCCTATACTGAGGGGGTGACTATAAAGATTCAATGTCAAACATACAGGCAGGCATTTTTTAAAATGTTGTTTTGGCTCCTGGGCTGACCTCCACGTTCCAGAAAGACTTGAGAGCTGGTAGATCTTTTCTCATGTTACTCTGTCTCCCACCTTTTTCACTAGCAATTTCAACGAGCTTTCAGCACCTTCCAGTCTCACTTCCTCTCTGCTCTGGGTTTTGCTGCATTTTCACTGCCTTCATACCTGGCAGACACCAACTTTAGGAAATACAGCCAAGATGTGCAGCCAGTGTGAACCAAGGCTCTCCCTGGGAGCCCCTGGCCTTGCTCTCTGTTGACCTGCCAGTTCCAGTGTTTGGCTCTTTCCCCAAAAAAACGGACCTTCCTTTCCTAGATTCATAATTGATCCTCCAGAATCTTTAGACTTGTTTGTGCCTTCCAACCCGTAACTCTTGAATACCCGTTCCATCCAACTCTTGCTATTTGTCACTAAATGGTGAGAGGTGTCTCACAGGTAGACAGCCCAAGCCCTACACCCCAGAGCTGATCCTGTCTTTTCACTTCCTAGCTGTGACACCATGAAGCAGATGCTATTGTCTCTAAGCTTCTGTTCTACCTCCCACAACAACCCCCCAATAAAATGAGAGCATTTAATATTCTCTTCCTAAGGTGGTCGTGAGGATTAAATGCAGTCTCCAACATACACAACCCAATTTTCATTCCCTTCCCCTTTTGCCAATGGCCATCACTCTTCATTATTAAAACTTGGCCATTCATTTAGACAACACCAAGAAATGACCGACCACAAGTGCTCTTTGCCTAAAGGAATTTCCTAACACTACCAACCACCCATGCTCAGTTTCTCTCCCAAAATTCCTGCCTACACTTATCTAAGGGCTATCAGTACATGCTGCCACTCCCTCTCTCTCTGTTGTCACCATGTCTTCCATTCTTAACTCTCCATTGAAACATCTCTAAGTTGGAGACAGGTCCAAAGATGATATCCTTGTCTGCCTCCAAGTCCTTCTTACCCACATTGACTCATTCCTTCATATCTGTATTTGAGCAGCCATGACCGTGATCAGCAATGTGACGGGCATGGCAATGACAAAGTGAGGACACTTCCTGTCCTCAAAGGGTGCTACTGCTGGCACCTGTATATTCATTCTCCTCAATACCTCCTCCCTTTTCTCCACATCATGTGTTATCCCTTAGCATTCAAAACATGCCCCATTCTTCCCCATCAATGGATTCATAATAGCGTACACTCCTCGAAAACAGAAGCTATGGTTTTCTTATCTTAAAGTGTCTTGAACGTGATAGGTACCCAACAAGTGCTTACTGAAAGAATAAAGCCCAGATGCACACTTCTTGCTAGGGAAGATGTCTCTTACTCCCCTTGGGATGATCATCACCGTCCACTGCTGCTTTCTGACATCCTGGCTTTGGCTTGCCAATTTCCTCTGCCACAATTGCCTCCACCATCACTCTGCACTATGAATCCAACCCTGTGCCATTTTCAGCTCTTTATCCCACACACGCAAATGTCACTAAGCTCCACCTGTCCCCAGAATACAGTACTCCTGTTACTTCGTCAGCTCACAGCAGCCCAGAGCCAGCCTACAGCAAAGCCTCCCTATCTCCTTAAGGATTCTAGGCTGCACAGAGCCAGAGCCCAGCTCTTCTTCTAAATCATACTACTTGCTTCATGCTTATCAACACTTATCCTAAGATCTGAGTAAAGATTAAGGAGAAGCAACAGGAAGCAAATTCATACAACTTACAACTAATTTTAAAAGAGGGTTTGGACACAGGTAAGAGCTCCTATGGAGATGTCCTGAAGCTTATTGCTACAAGAAATTTATGTACCTATGAAACCAGTTCCCCTGTGTACACAAGGAATTAATAGGACTCAAGACAAGGCCAAAAGAGACCCCTTATCAGGAAAGATAACAAACTATGAAAAGGAATCAGCTTTCCTGAATAATAAGCTGATGGGACACTGCACTGGCCTGAATGGGCTGGGGTCCTGTCAAAGTGAAAACATGGAGCCAAAACCTGCCTCTCTATCATTCTGATCGCTCACATGACAAATATTGTGTTTGACCCAGGATGGGCAGCAAAGAGAGAGATCTTTAAATTACAATGCAGATATCACTCTGCTTAAAATCCTTCCATGGTGTCCCTCTGAGTATTGCATAAAATACAGAATCTTCCATTTGATCTGCAATATCCCGCCTCAACTCCTGTTTCTCTAAGGTATCAGGGTCTCTACAACCTCAGGACACTGATACCCTGTTTTGCCCGATTTCTCTCAATTTAAATATAGTATTGCCTCTTTCAAGAGCCTTTTTTGATCTGCAGCCTGTATCAGGCCCTTTCCAACACTTACCACTCTTCCTTTCTCAATTTTCAGTTAAACATATACTTGTGTGATTACTTAATGTCTGGTTCCTATAATATATTGTAAGTTTCATGAGAGCAAGAATCACTTTCATTACTGTTTCTCCAGCTTCTACAACATACAGTAATTGGCATCCAGTAAATGTCTCCTAAATGAATGTTTGGCAGCAGAGATCAGGACAGTGAGGCATACGCTCACCAAGGAAGAAATCTTGCAGTGATATACTGAGAATGAAGTCATCTTGCTGGCTCACAAGGCAGCTCACCAAGCAGAAGTTTTTAATGTAGGTGTGCTAAACAGAAATCAGCAACAGCCTCTTTCAGCCCTGCCCAAGAGCATCCCGACCTTCCCACCATCTACTTGCTATAGGCAAGGCACACTGCTCAGGAAGGGGCTGTAGGGACACATTGGCAGGGGCGAGGCTCAGCAAACCCCATCACATGACTGGCAAGGGGAACACTGGTGCGATAGGTGTGTTGGGTACCTCAGTGTCTTGAGAACTGCAATTCTTAGGCAAAAATGCTGTAAAGAACTTTCTTTACTGTGGTTTATTAAAAGCAAAGTGAAGGTCAGCAGTGTCAGAATCTTCTCCTAAGATCACGTTCACTCATACAAAATACACTTGACTCCTACTTAAAAGAAAAACAGTGTTCAGAAAATCACATGAGGGAAATGATAGGTTATGGTAATGACAGTGGTAGACATAAGCTAATTGTCACCAAAAGGAAATTATAAAAACATCAACAGCTCTGCCTACAGCTATTAAGTAATTAAGGGGGCTTGGCTGGGAAGAGAGGAAGTTACCATGCAGAGAGTGAAGGGACACATACTGCATTTAAAGAGCTACTCTACTCCCTCTGCAGTGGATAATATATGTGTCCACATATACTGTGTGGATTGCTGTATTCGATTTTCAGTATACATAGAATTGTACGGGATAACTCCATGAATTGTTATTTATATCTTGAAGCTAAGAGTCTTCTCCAAGCACTCCCTTTTAACTATATGACACTTAAGGGGAAAAGTAACAATATAAATAATTTTGCTTAGAGTCTGCTTTTCTCTTAGAGAGGAGGAGCAAGTGGAGTCAGACATCACTAACTTATCAGCTGTGTGACCTCAGAGCAAGTTAGTTGAACACTCTGTACCTCACTTTCCCTACTATAGTAACTGAGTTACATTTTACTACCTTTTAAGATTACGGTGAGTGTTAAATAAAATAATCCACAAAAACATTTAGAACACTGCCTAACACACAGTAAGTAAGCACTTCTAACTGTCAACCATTACTACTCAGTAAAGTGAAAGGGCTTCAATTAGGAAAAATACTTTTGTAGGGCACATGACTCACATAGCTGTCATTTCACTGTTTGTATTGTTTGGTCTACACTAGTCCATTTCTAACAACTTTCATTAACTAACAAATTCATTTCCATTTGGTCTTTGGAGGTCTCTACTTACCATTCCTCAGTTTGGAAATGAATGTCAGAGGGTATCGAAAACATTGTGTGAGTTTATCTGGAGGTAAACAGAGGTGAGAAAAAGGGCACAGAGAATTATAACAAGGCTTACAAAATATTTTGCCAAACTTGTGGGTTATAACCAGAAAGCATCATCCAGCTCAGTGATGCAAGGATCTGCAGATCTTATGGCACTGATGACAAATCCAGTGATCCTTTCATGGTATCAGAGTTCTTACAAATCAATGATTCTGGGCCGCTAACCACAAGAAAAGAAAGTACCAACCTCATTTTATCTGTGTTGCCACCAATTTCAACTCACCTTCCCAGAATAACTTCTCTTGGCTAGAGTCATTAATTACACCTAAAAAAATAAATAAATAAACAAAACACTTCTAGCAGCTGGATACAGATTTCTGTAGAGATATGAATGACTAATGTGGATATTCATTTTCAGGCCAATCCCTTGTTCCCTGCTGGATTTTTAAGCTTCAGGGTAACAGATTTCATGAACACTACCTTCTCAGTGAATCCCACAGGCCCAATGACTGCTGTCTAATAAGTGGGCCTTGAAAGGACAAAAGCGAACAGAGCTCAAATTAGAACATGCAGGCATCTTTTCTTCAGGCTTCAGCAAGCTCAAGCTGCTAGCAGTGACAGAGCCCAGCCGCGAATCACCTCTTCTTGGCCAGCTGATGGAAACTGCAGAGCACATGCCCAAATCACCTGCCACACACAGCCAGACACCTGGCCACAGGTAGTGCACTTTTTAGAGATGATAGCAGTAACAGTCTAACTGTAGTTATCAAGTGCTTACTATGTGTTAGACTAAATCATCTGCATATAATATCTCACATAATCCTCAGAACAAGCCTTTAAGGTAAATAAAATATTAATATCACTCATAGTTAAGGAAGCCAAGGTTGCACACCTGGTGTTTGACAACTAGAACTTTGAGTCTAATTACTTAACTTCTGTTCTTAACTACAGAAAATTTACAGCAATGTAGCAATTACCAGAATCATTTATTAACATAAAGGAGGGTATGCAACAATCATAAATGGTTCCAAATCACACATAACTTCACAAAGAATTTTGCAATTTCAACTCCTACTCACAGGTTCAGTGTGTTAAACACTGTGAGGAGTTCAAAAAAAAATAAATGATCTGAAATCTGAAAAAGTTCTAGCTCTGAAGGAGCCCATAGCCCAATGCTGGAGATCACCAATTAAAATCCAATGTGATAAGGACCCAAACAATAGCTGAAACCTAGAGTAACAAACTGGTTTTGTGTTTTTGTATGTATCAAGGAGATAGAAGAGAGAATACTTTCCTTCCTCAACACTTATTAATCCATCACAGACAAGGGTGACATGGAATTGTTGCTAGGTAAGGAAACTTTAAAATTTCCTTTACGGTTTCATCCTATTGCTCAGTATATAAAACAACAAAAACATACTACTTGGCACACAGACCTTTTAAATATGCCACTCTCAAAATTATTCTCTCATTTTACTTGCAAATTAAGTTGCAACCAAGTCACACTGCCAACACAGTAACAGTGAAAATTTCACACAGGGTGCTTTCACCCATCCAATCGGAGACTGGCTGACATGTAGAAATGCTACAAACTTATTGGATAGGTTAAGTGTATTACTTCTTTGAACTGGAAAATAAAAATTTCCTCCCACAAGTCAAAGCCCCAACTATATCACACTGATTTAATTCCACTCTAAAAACTCTAATTAGTGGTTACATAAAATGTTTAATTATGACTCCCAGGATTCAGCCAGTTTCTGCCATCTCACCTAAAGAGCCTAGGAGCTGTGTAATCAAACAACCCACCCACTGGAAGGAGAATGCTAATTAGCATTGTTGATTGGTGACACAAATTATAATATTTTTCAGCAACCCTGAAAAAATTTATAAACAAACATGTCAGTGAAAAACGCCAGATTCTTTACAGCCTGCTAGCTTTTGGAATAATTGTCTAGGAATACCCGCATTTCGAACCTCAAAAGTTTTAACAGAATGCACGTGCCAGCCACGCAATCATAATAAATTGTCCTAACACTTCCCCAAGTACAACGAAACGAGCTCAGTTTCGCGGCGTGGGCATTATAGCTGGTCTGGAGACGTGAAAACAGAGCAACAGATTTCTCCTCTTCAAGTCTCACCAGCTCATCCCAGAGCCGACAGGCCGCGGCTCCACCCCACTCTTGCCTCCACCACCGACGCGTTTTAAATTTTTTATAAAGCTTCACACTTCTCTGGGCGCGTTGCTTGGGGGCAGTTCAAAGACTGCAAGAGGAAATGAGGTTCTGCCGGTGGCAAAGGCTGCCCCGGCGCGGTGAGATTTTCCAAAGCAGGGACCCTTCGGGCGGAGACTGGCCGCAGCCTCTCTGCTCCACCACGGGGGCTTTTGAAAGTAAACTCCTACCTGCCTGTTGCGCTCTCTAATGCCCAAACGGACGCGTCCCCCAGGCCCGCAGGGCCGCCTGAATTCTGAGAGCGAGGTGAGAAACACAGGCCAGCTCTGTCTCGGTGCCTGGCGACCGGCCCGGTGACCCCGCGTACTGGCCAGCACCGCTGGAGCCCGGCGGCGGGGTGGGAAGCGCGGTGCGCACTCGGCTCCCGGGGAGCGCGGGGCGGCCGGGCCGCCGCCAGCACCGCCAATCGGCCGCCCCAGCCTCCACCAACGCTCGGCCACTCCCTGGTTACCGCCCGCCGCGCCCAAGGGGCGCACCCCAAAGGCCAGCTGGGAGAGAAGAGGTGTCCGATTTTTGGGCAGGGCTCCCCAAGACCCGAGAGAGTGGGTGCGCCCAGGGCGCAGGGTTGGGGCAGGAGGGCGTCCCGTGCTGGATGGGAGGAGAAGGTCCAGCACGACCCGGGCGCGGTCCCGAGGCGTCCCGGGTAGAGGCAGGAGGCCCGCGAAGCGCGCTGAGTCCCGCGGGACGAGTGCGGGAGGAGCGTGCGGGAACACACGGATTCAGGGGGCGCCTCCCGCCGGGGGTCTGCGGGGCCACCCCGCGCCGCACCAGCTTCCGTGGGACTCACCTCCGCGCCGGCCGGCGGGCTCTGCGGCCCGCGGTCTCGGCTCCCGGCGGCCCGGGGTGTGCGGCCTGCGCTGGGCTCCTGTAGAGGCAGAGCCCCGCCGCCGCCGCCGCTGCACTGCTGCTTTCCGCTTCCTGTCCCGGCGCCGCCCCGCAGCCCCAGCCCAGCCCTGCTAGCCCGACGCGGCCGCGAGCCAAGAGCTCCGAGCTCTGCGGGCCCCGCGCATGCCGGCCCACCTGCAGCAGAGGGCGGAGTGGGCGTGCGCGATCACACTGGACACCAGGGGTAGGGGACCGACAACCCCACATGCATACACATTTGAACATGGACTAGCACAGTCCACTACCCCCAGTATACGGCCCAGCGATTGACCCCCCAGCACACACAGCACCCCAACATATTTGCACCCTGAAACTTTGGAACATACAGGAACACACATTTACAATTAGGTACAAAATTCAAGGCCTTGATCAGAGCCCTCACTCACATATTCATGCGTGCCCCCTACTCCACAGTGCACACGCGCACTCACACATACACACAGTCACCCATTACAAGAACTGACCCACAAATATTCAAATGTACCCACACCTTGACCCAAATAGCACTTGTACTGGAGCTCATGTGTAGCCAGGAAGTAACCATATAGCCTCACATCCCTACAAGCGTGCTTCTCCCTGCTCCTGCCTAACAGAGCAGGTGCTAGCCCCCCACCCCCAACCCCAGATTCTAGGAACTGCTGGAAGATCACAACTCTGAAGGCCGGTAGCTCCAGGTACTGTGCCTTTGGAGCTTTGGTTTCCCTGTCTGAAAAGTGGCCAGCATGCTAACATTCACCTTGCAGGATTATAGTGAGGATCATAGAAACCTGCCATGCTTAGTAGGCATGGAGCAGATGGCAACTGTTTTCAGTGAATATGTGCAGTCTTCTTACTTAGTTTTTTTGTGCTGCTAGGGTTAGGAATCCAGGCGAGTATGCTGGAAATAGCAGGGACTCAAAGTTGCTGCCACGACAATTTTGCAGTGGACACAATGGATACTGAAATGCTGAGTTTTCAGGGATTGTTACAGGAGTATTGTGAGCAGTTGGGCTGAAAAAGACTTACCCTGAAACTAGTCTTGGTCAGGAACTTTTACTCCCAAGAAACCCTCACTCCAGCAACCAACACTTCTTCCTTATCCCCTCATTCTCTCTCTCATATTTTGCACTCTTAAGAGGATACTCAAATGTTCAATGTAGCTGATTTTCACTACTCCCTGCCAGCAGGCTCCACTATCCCCCTTGCAGGCCTAAATCATTTGCACCTAAGTGGACTCCCAAGGGTAGATACTGGGGACTACAGCAGCCAGATTCCTCACAGGAAAGCCAAAAATCTGCCCCCCCACCCCTGCCCATGATTAAGCAGTCAGGCACAGAACTCCAGAGCTGTGCAAAAAGTTCTGTTTCATTTTAAAACTTAGACTCTTCAAAGCAGGCCAGAACTTTCCAAGTCAAGTTGTGATGCTGCTGAATAGCCCCAGTGTAATCTAGGGATCCCCAATGAATTTTCATGCAAAGTAATTACAGTTCACCTTATGTCTCCTGCAGTGCTTTTCTAGGAGAGAAATGTGGTCCAAAATAAACTTTTAAAATAATAAATTCATCCTTAAGTGCTATTTACTATTCATTTTTATCCAAGAATCTCGAATATCAAAGTTGAAAAGGCCAGCATTGGAAACCGTTTCAGGCTCAGACTGATGTCAGTACAAACCTTTGAGGCCTGCCTGGCTTTCACCTGAAGTTGAGTCCTGCCACTTAGCTTCAGTTGATACAAAGGTAAGATAGTGAGTGCTGTCTGCTATTCTGCCTCCCCAATCCATTTATTCCAAATTCATTTGGGGAAGAAGGGTACTGGGTTTTCTCAAGCGTTTAACACGGCTACTTTGCACACATGCATGTGCATATTTCTTCCTTCTTTCCATTCCCATAGCTTCCCCCAACCTTGGAATATGACCCACTAAAATTATTTCTGTCTACCAAGATCTATCTCAAAGACCACCTGTTACATGAAACCTTCCCTCGTTCTTCTGGCCAGAATAATGTGTCCCCCATTTGAGTCTCCAAAGCATTCTGAAATTTTATGTTTATCTTTTTGCTTCATACTGGCAATTTGCACCTTTTATCCTTAATAATGAATAAATGTCATATTATTTTCTATCACAAATCTCCCCGTGTAATAGTTGCTTTAAATTATACTTAGCAAATGAATGAAAAACAATAAAAACTTCCTCCCTTGGAAAGTTAATAAACTAACCAAGGAGTAATCTAATTGAAAAGTCACATCTATGCATACAGTTAGATGTTTTACAACAGATACATGTAAGACACTAAAAGCAATGAAGCATACTTTGTAAGAAGTCATTTATCCAATCTGAAGAATCTTAATATAACCTAAAAACAAGAGTGAGAAAAGTCTCTGATCAGTAACAACAAACTTGTAAAAGTCTGTGTTTTAAAGCAGATACACTTATAAACAGGGGACTCTCTTGTCCATGCTTAAATACTGTTATGCTTAATTTACAGACAATCCTAATAACCAACATTATCTGATTACTAAGCCCACTATAGAGTAGAAGCACCTTAAAAGACAGCTGAAGGTGGCCTTAGGGACATGCCAAAGATTGCAAAGAAGGTCATTGAGATTCCCAAGTGCATGCCCTTTCCTTTACCATGTTCCCCTGGAATACAATTATATCACTGAAAATAAGTAGTATGCACAGGGACGAGGCTGTGTTGTAGCAGGCCAGTCAGATATTAATCCAGTTTAAATGATTGCTTTCTATAAAATCTACAATATTTAATATGTTTGCTGGTTAATAATGCCATGATGAGATGCTACCATATGGATCATTAGTGACAGGGGAAGGTCACACAGGCCTAAATGGGCAGGGAAACATTCCTAAGGGAATGTCAATTTGTCCTCACCCAGAGGAAAAGGAGAAATGGAGTACTCATAGGTGGGGGACTGAGGCTGTTAGAGTGACTGGCTTATCCCAAATGCTGGGTATCTCCATGCTGAGTAAATGGACCAGTAGTCTGTTTGAAGTGGGGTATGGAGTGATCAATGCCTGGGATATATTCAAGGGAGTAGAGTGGTCACGGCCAAGCTAAGAGCTTATCCTGAGATCTAAGGTTTTTAAAATCATGCGACTAGGATTAGAAGTTAGAGAACATTGAACCCAGTCCTAGGGTTTGAACTGTTAACAGGCTAGCAACGTGATATTCATTCAGCCAAGAACAGATACAGAGACTCTCTGAGTTACAATAGTTCTACTTATGATTTTTTGACTTTACAACAGTGCCAAAGCAATACACCTGCATCAGAAACCATACTTTGCATTTTGCTCTTTTCCAAGGCTAACAGTATGTGGGCAGCTACAGTGAACCACACATCCCAGTCAGCCTTGAGATCAGGAGAGTCAACAAATCCGTAGTACACTATGTCACCAGTGTTGTTTGGATACATGTGTCCAACAAATTACATGAACTACTCAACACTTCATTATAAAATAGGCTTTGTGTTGGATAATTTTTCCTAAATATAGGGTAAGTGTTCTGAGCATATTTAAGGTAAAACAGGATATGCAGTGATGTTTGACAGATTAGGTACATTAAATTCATTTTGGACTTGTGATGTTTTCAACTTAATGGGCTTATAAAGATGGAACTCCATCACATATAGAGGAGCCTCTAACTTAATATCTACAATGTACCAGGCAATAAAGCTAAGTAGTGTAACACTGATCAGTGATTCAACAGTTTATTGAATATTTATCAACCATGGTCTTAGTTACTTTCTTATTGCTGAGACAAAATACCAAACACACACAACCCTAAGGAGCGAAGGTTTATTTTGGCTCTCCGTTTGTACAGGTTTCAGTCCATAGTCAGCTGACTCCAAGGCAGGGCAGCGTGGCAGAGGGGCATGGCAGAGGAGGCTTGTTTATGGCACGGCAGTGAAGCAGAGAGAATTCAATCGAGGAGAAGGGAAGAGACAGACCCAGGTCATACCCTCAGGACCACCCCTTTCCAACTAGATCCCACCTCCTAATAGCAAATCAGCCATAAGCTCCCATAATTCAATCACCTTCCGAAAGTCCTGCCTACAAGTGCATATGGCTTTGGGAGAGATTTTAGGTACACTGTAAACCATAACAAGCACTTACCATGTGCCAATCACTGTTTTCTGTTTTTCCTCTGAGGACACATCAAAATGGATCAAAGCTTTTTCACTTGTAAAGTTTATGTTCTAGTGGGGAGAGATGGACAGATGAGCATTCTAAGGAAAAAATAAAGCAGCAGAGATAGGAAATGGGGGCAAGAGTGTGTACAATCCCCTCCTGGAGGAGTTCAGGTGCTCTGGGTGAGGCTGCTATGTAAACAGAGCCTTACAGTAGAATATTATATGCTGTGACAGAGGCCAGGGTAGGATGAGTATTTGGGAACACAGAGACTGTGCACCCATCTCAGCCTGCAGAAGCGTCACTTAGCAGTGGCCCTGGGGCCAGAGTAGGAGGATGAGTATTTGGCAGGTAGAAAGATAGGGAGCTCTCTGGACAAATGCACAGAAATGTGATAACACATGTCCAGGAAGATGCATTGGACAGCCAGCCACATGCAGTGCTGTTTGCCATAGAGGGTGGGGGCTGGTAGGTCACCCAGGAGGCTGCTAGTCCTGGCGAGGGGGTGAGGCCCTGACATGTTGGAGATGTTAAGGGAAGAAAAGGAAGGCAGTGAGTGCTGAGGCAGGGTGGCTCCTTAGGGCACCTGTTGATAGTTAGGCCTGGGTAACAAAGTCTGCTGGGCTGAATGGGAGAGCATGGACATGGGCCTTGGAAGAGAGAGGCAGAAGCCCAAGCTCAGGGGTCCTTATGTGTGGGCTTAGAAGTTTGGATTCCATATGGTAGGCTAGGGGGAGCCATTGATGGATGTGTATAGAGAGGAGAAAGATGAGCAGACCATGATCAAGTGTGCAGAGTGGCTCAGGGTAAGGACACATGGAAAAGAGAGGACAACTGGTTAGACACAGGGCACCCAGGGTGGCAAATGGACCTGAGTCAATGTGACTGTGTAGGCAAATGACAGTCACAGGTGGGGAAGCAGGAGGAGGAAGGAATTCAAGGAAAAAATGCAAGTTTAGTTCTAGACTTGTGGGGTGAGTATAAGGTACTGGTGTTATGGCTCAGATATGAAATCCCCCCACACTCATGGAAAGTGATTGGCCCATAAAGGTGCTCCCCTCATCAATAGATTAACCCACTGATGAGTTGATAGCTGGATGGGCTGTGAGGAGATGGGACCAGGCTAGAGGAAGTACAGGAGCATGCCTTTGGAAAAGGCCCGGCCCCTGGCCCCTTTCTCTCTCCCATCACCTGCTTATGGGAGCAGCTTTCCTCTACTACACCCTTCTACTACAGTGCTTCTGCCTCACCACAGAACCAAAAGCAATGGAGCCACCTTACCATGGACTGAAGCTTCTGAAACTAAGAGCCAATAGGAACCTTTTCTCCTTTAAATTGTTATTCTCAGATATTTTGTCACAATGACAAAAAGCCAACATGTGGAACATGCAGGAACAAAGAATAGTTGCTCACGTTTCTTGAGCATTTGTTTTGTGTCAGACACTGTGCTAAGTATTTTACTAGTCTCATCTATCCCTCACAACTTCCATGATACAGTATAGGTATTGTATTATCTACATTCTACTGAGAAAGAAAGGTTAAATAAATTGCCCAAGGTCACAGAGATACTAACTGGAGGAGACAGGCTTTGATCCCAGGTAGCTAAACACAGATTCCTCATTTTTGATCCATAAACTATTCTACTTTTTTGACAGTGGTTTTTAAAAATGGTGTTATTTTTTGCAGTATTGGAAGTTGAACCCAGGGACTTCACACTAAAACATATCCCCAGACCTTCTTTAATATTTTTTATTTTGAAACAGGCTCTTGCTAAGGTGCCTAGAGTAGTCTCAAACTTGCAATCCTCCTGCCTCAGCCTCTCAGAGAGCTAGGATTACAAGTGTGTGCTACTATGGTCAGCACTGGATTTAGAGCTCAGGAAGAGATAGGCTAGCAATAATAAATATAGCTTTTGGAGATTTTATGTAGCTGACAATGCAGTACAGAAAAGAAGGATGTAGAGGAATAGACTGCGTGAACCAGAAAGATAAGATAGGGAGATGGGAAACTGAGACAGCTGTTGTTGTTTCAATCTGGGAAGCCCTCAAACCTTTTCATAGATCAGGGAGATAGCAACAGAGAATGGTTCGAAATTTAAGAAAAAAGGGGTAATTTGGGGGTCAAAGGGGACATGTAATCACAAGCACAGGTGAAAGGTCTGAATCTGCACAGGCCCAGGCAGAAGTGAGATAGCCAACTTAGCATGGCAGGTCCAGGGGTCCTTTTGAGAACCTGACTGTCACTGAGATGGAAACCTTAGATAAATGTACATCCCCCAGTGTTTTCATGGGTAATCTGAATACACCCTGAGACCCTTTTGGAAATACAGACACAGTGCCGTCTAAAGCCTCTTCTGTGTCTACGAATTTGTATCTTTAATGAGTTGGTTTGAGGGTGGGATGCTTAAGTGGAAATTTGAAAAAACAGTTGAAATGATGGGCTTTCCCACCAAATAACTGAGCCTGGATTTGAGAGTGTAGTTTGTGGACAGGACTCAAGTGTGCTTCTGGTAAAGTCCTTGAGCCTATGGGGAGCCTAAAAAAGCAGACATGGTCTATGGACCAAGTGTACTAACTCCCCAGGGGTACCCACCCCTGATGTCCACCATAATTCTCTGCAGGCCTGGGCAGGCAAGCCAGCTCCCAGGCCCAAGGAGGGAGCACTGTGTCAGATAGAGATCTCAGATGTCAGAAGAAAGATCCTGCCAAGCCTACAGTCAACCGCTGCACTTGGGCAGCCTTGTTATCAGTGAAAAGAATATGAGCCAAGCCAAGAGGAAGAGGGCCTAATACACACACCAGTCATTGCACATGGCCTTGGGGCTGCTACATGTTCCAGAAATGATTCCACTTGCCTGGGCAGCACAAAAGATGATACTCAGAACCAGTCATGGGCAGAACCAGACTAGGCTACCAAGACCTTCTGGGATCTGGAAGTTTCTTCTTTAATGTTATTTCTTAATCTATAGCATCATCATCAGTAATTCATTAATTATTTATGAGAAACACTTGAATAACACACCGCATGTAGTGTTAAACTAATTATTTGGACAAACACCAGGTGGCATCATTTTTCAAGGGTGAGCCAGTCCCGGGAGCAGCCACCCAGCTCAGCCTCATCCTCGTTGTGGAGGAGGGGCCAGCTAGGAAGTCAGGTCTGGGCTTCTGGCCTGCAAACAGATCTATTCTCTCCCCTGGGTCACAGATGGTCTCTGTGGAAGCTGCTGGAGGGAAGGAGTAAGTCTAGACATAGTAGGATGGTATTGTTAGCAATCACAGGTGGTATTGATAATGCCTTTTTATTTTTCATATTTCTGAAGATTTGACATGTGGGACCTTGTTCATCCTAAAGTGACAGTCCCTTCCAGCACTACCTAGTTTCTAGAAATAGCAAAGACTCACCTGGGAGCATCCTTCCTATTGGCAAACCAGGATGTGCACCACAACCACTCCCTATGTTGGGCTCTTGTGTGGCTCTGACACTCTGGACCACTATCCTTCTTCTCCAATCACCCCAGGCCAAGTATCCAACGAACAGGTAAAGCTTCTGACCCCTGCAGCCTGCTGAAATTATTCAAACTAGTCAATCCTACCCTGCCTTGCCTGATCCTTCCCACAAGAGCCACAGTAAGGCATCTTATCCGTGCTTTTCTTCTGCTGCCTCTGCCTCTTCCTGACTGGTGCCTTCCCATGCGGTCTGCATGGCCTAGCATGCCTCCTCCTCTGGGAAATTGTGAGTAATAAACTATATTTTCAGTGGCAATTATTTTCGGATCAGTTGGCCTTTCCACTCCTGAATAATAATAAAACTTACTTTTAAAAATGTTTTATTGTCTTACCATATACCCCAGGCTAGTTTTGAAATTGCGACCCATCTGTCTCAGCCTTCTGAGTAGCTGGAATTACAAGTATGCTCCAACATGCTCAGCTACAACCTACATTTTAAAATAGGGTTTTATTGAAACTTTGCTGACCTGTAAACTATATTAATGGCCAGAGAGAAAGGATTGATATTTACTGTGTTCGTACAGTGCTTCAGGCATTGCAGAGAGCATTTTTTTCTATTATTTTATTTTATGGTAAACAACTTTATAACCAAATCTCAAATAGGTCATGACTCCAGGGTTGCAAGACTGAAGGTGAATTCAGGTCTTCTGATTCCCAGTGTGTGATCTTCCCACTGCATAGGTGATACATACTTAACACAGATCTATTTTTGTTTATGTCCTCTTTTTTTCCCTAGTCAGTGATAACTGCTTATTCTACCCTACCAATTTCACTTTTCTTTACTTCTTTTTTCCTTTAAAAAAATACATTATTCCTCTGCAATGTTATTTGTGAATCTTCCCCAACCCCCCATGAAAATCTGAAAGACAAAAAAGTTATAAATTCAGGATATAACAAAATTGCTTCTTTTGATTATAAAAGACTAAGTTTTGAACTTATATCCATGCTTTAGGTTCAATAATAAGGTCTTCAAATAGGTACTTCATTTTAAAATAGAATAGTAGGGCTAGATTTATCCTCGTACTTGAAGTAACTATAAACTAAGACAAAATTTATAAAACAGCAGGGTTTGAGAAAGTGGTCCTTAGGTAACAGAAGGCGACAACCCCTAAGAGTCAGGAAACAAATGAAAGAATCCCTACATTCTCTCCTGCCTGCTGCCAAGGAGTTTCTGGGCCGTGATGCAGGCAGAGCAGTCTGGTAGTCGCCCTGCATTGAAGAGGTGGAGCTAGGAGCCAGTGGAGCCCGAGCAGACCAGAGTCTGCAGGGTAAAATAGTAGGTAAGAGGGGCACAGTTGTAGACAACTACAAAGCTCCCCTTGAGTCTTCAACTGAGTGCTGTTCAGCGCAGGTATGCTAGGAAAGCATCTTTTGCATGGACAAGAGAGAAAAATACCTAGAACTTACACAGGAAAGTTATGATCAGCTAGGCTGAAAGAAAGAAAGAAAGAAAGAAAGAAAGAAAGCCACTGATTTTGTTGCACCAGTTTGCCAAACAAAGCTTAGAAACAAGATCTAAAAGTATCAAAATTCTTCCCAAATACTTTGCTTTACAGAATAAACTTTTGGAATATTTATGAAATATACAAACCCTCAGCATCCAACAAAGTACATATACAATAAATGGAATTCTATGAAGTAATTTCCAAACATATAAAGGAAGAGTCCAATAGTATGGCCCATAATAAGAAAGAAAATATATCAATTGAAATTCATTAGAACAAACACAGTTGATAAAATTAGTAGAAAAATACATTCAAATGATTATTTTAGTTGTATTTTTCATGTTCAAAAAGCTAATGAAAATATTAAACATGGTAAGCACAGATATGGGAGACATAAAAGAAATGCAAGTTGAGCTTCTAGAGATGAAAATTATAATTCCTGAAATAAAATTACACCAGGTAGGATTAGCATAAGACATTGAAGAAGAAAAGATTAGTAAACTTTAAGACTTAGCAATGGAAATTACCCAAAATGAAATACAAAGAGAAAAATGAATTTCAAACAAAAGATGAAAAGAGCATTAGTAAGTCATGAGCAATTTAAAGTGGTGTAAGGTACATGTACTAGGAGTTCCTTAGGCGGAAGATAGGAAAAATAAATGAAGAGATAACGACTTCCAATTTTACAATATGGTAAAAACTGTGCACACTTAGAGCCAAGAAAGTCAATGTACTTAAAGCACAAAGCGACACAAAGAAAATGCTGCCAAGATTCCCCAAAATCAAATTGCTCAAAATTGGTAGTAAAGGGAGAAGCATGTGGGGTCTGGGGGTAGACAGATACAATGTTGAAGCAAAGTCATCATCAGAATCAATGCAAGAATGAAAACAATGGAGAAAATTTTTAAAGAAATTGTCAACACTATATAGTTCTATGTTCAGTAAGTATCTTTCTTTAAAACTGAAAATGAAATAAGGAAATCTTCATACTCACAAAATCTGAAAAAAGCTCAATGTCATGGAATTCTTTAATTTTTTTCTTCTACAATGCCTAATCTGTTATTAATCTCATTCAGTTTATTTTTTAAATTTAGACACTGTAGTGTTTTCCTTGAAGCCTTATATGGGTCTCCTTTATAGCATCCATGTTTCCACCCAAATTTTTGAAAATATTTTGATTGCAATTACAATAACCATTTTAATGTCCTTGTCAGCTAAATTTAATGTCCATGTAAATTTTGTGTCATTTTCAAATAATTGATTTATTTTTCTCTTATGGATCACATTTTCTTTTTTGCATGCCAGGTAACTTATTGGACACAAAACATTGTGAATTCTGCCTTATTGTGTGCTAGATATTTTTGCTATACTTACAAATATTTCTGATGATTTTGCCTAGTATAATGTCACCTTACTTGGAAATAATTTTATCCTTTTAGGGACTTCTTTTAAAATATGTTAGATGAGACTAGAGTTGTATTTAGTCTAGGGATAATGACTTGACTGAGGAAGACATTTCTGGATACTCAAATGTCCCATGGTTAGTGAGTTTCCTATTGAAAATTTTAGCCACCTTATTTTTCCTGGGCTCTTATCTCTGTCACCTCAACAGATACTCTTTTAGGGTTTTTCTAGGTTTGCTTCCCCAAGGCAATTAGCCTGGGCAATAGTAGGCCTCACCTTACTTGTTCTTCATCTCTCAGGGATCACTGTCCTCTGTTACCCAGTGTTCAGTGCTGTGAAATCCATTGTTCAATGTATTCTGTCCAGTTTCTTGGGTGCAGGAAGGAGGGTAAACCTAGTCATTCCCTCTTGGTTAAAATTAGAAGTTCTAGACCATTTACATTAGTGTAATTATTGATGTGGTTGACTTTATATTTACAGCATTGCTATTATTTTCTGTTTGATTTGTTCTTTTCCTACCTTTATTTATATTAATTGTTTCTTTGTGATTATTTTCATCTGTCACTAATTCTTTAATTATACTCCTTAATTTTTTTCATTGATTGGATCTGAGATGGCAACGCACATCTTTATTTTATGTCTATTTTAAAATATCATGCCAGGTAACATATAGTATAAAAAACTTACAATCTCCTTCTCTATCTTTTTCTTGCTTTTTTGTCATATATTTTTATCTTAACATACTTTAACAAATTATAAAATGCTTTGCTATTCTTTTTGTCTTGTGTTGGCCAACTATTTTATAATGCAATTCATAATAAATAAAATAATGTCTTTTATATTTATATGTTTAATGTTTAATTTATATGTTAATTTATAAATTTAATGCTTAATTTCTGTGTGCTTTTCCTTATATTTAAGTTGCATTTCATATCATACTCCTTTTACATAAAAAATTTAAGATTTTACATAAAGAACTTGAGATTTTACATAAAGAACTTGAGATTTTCTTTGTCTGAAAGAGACATTATCTTGTCTTCATTTTTGAGATATATTTTTTTCTGAATGTACAATTCTGGGTTGTCACCCTTCCCCAATTAATATCACTGATTTCTCCTTGCTTGTATAACTTCTAGAAGAGTTTTGTATTTCTAGCCTTTGTTTCTCTATACAGTTTTCTGTTTTCTCTTGCTAATTTCAAGAGGTGCTCTTTATTTTTGGCACTTTCCAGTTTGGTGATGATGTGTCTTGGTGTTTAAAAAGTATGTATCCTTCTTGGAGTCCTGTGTAATTCTTAGATCTGTAATTTCATGTATTTCATTTTTTAAGGAAAAAGACAATGACAAAATATTACTTCCACTCTATTCTCTCTCATAATTTACATGCAACTTAGACCTTCTAATATTGTGTCACAACTTCAAATACTTTGATCTGTTTTTTTATTTCATTTTTCTCTTTGTGTTTTAGTTTGAATAGTTTCTATTGACTTACCTTTAAGCTTACTGATTCTTTTCTCTGCTGTGTCTACTTCACTCATGGGACCATTAGAGGAAGTCTTCAGCTCTCATATTATGGTTTTAATTTTTAGCAGAGATTTTTTCTCATCATTTCCATCTCTCTGCTTAAATTCCCCAGTTCTTCATGTGTTTGTATTTTCCCCTTCAGCCTTTGACGTATTATATAATATGTCAAAATTTCTGTCTGTTAGTTCTAATATTTGAATCCTCTCTGATTCTGATTTTGTTGATCCCTTTACCTCTTAACGATAGGTTTCTTTGTCTTGCAATTTTGTTTCCTTTGTAATTTATTATTGAATGCCAGACATGGGTAGAAAAACAGAAACCTGTGATAAATAGAATTTCAGTTTTGTTAGAGTTCCTAGATCTGTTGGGAGGTTTGGAAAAATCCCAGCAACTCGAATATGAGTCTGGTAAGGCAGAACCCTTACATAGCAGGTTAGGCAAAGCAACTTTTTTTCAGGAGTAAGGGTCAAGAGTCAGTTTCCTGTGAGCCAGTCCCTGTGGCTCAGGAAACCTGCTTGGGGCAGATGAAGTCTCATCTGCTTGTGCCACACACTTGGCACCACAGTGGAGGGACCCCCCAAAGCACTTCACTCTGAGTACTTCCTCAGTACTCCTAAGACGAAGTGCTTTAGGAAACCTGGTTTTAAGAGGAATGAGGACATAGATCAGGCTATTCAGGACAGTGTTTCCTCATCTCAGAATGTTACATTTTTTGGTACATCTTACCTAAGGATTGCAAGCAAGAGAAGGGAGAAATGGGTCAGCCAAAGTCATTTGGAGACCAGTCTTCCTATTCCTGGAAATAGACCTGCCTGTGCTATTGTCAAGCCATTAGTGTATATGAGGAAGAGCTGGTTTAGGATTCAAGGTCCAATGGTGGGCTGTCATTATCTCCACTTGATGTGGCCTGAGATGCTAGTGAGTGTTTCTCAGTGTCAGCTGGTTCCAATTGTGCACACCAAGCAGGAAGTCTCCCTCACTGCCATTACCCCTCGGTCAGCAGCAGAGTTCCTGCTACTCAGGACTTGGCTCATGGTAGGGTGGGAGGTGGTCTTTCTTGTCCTCAACTTGTCTCTACCTTAAGTAGACACAAGCACCTGGGTTCAGGGACAGGCATTATTGACCTTCCTGCCCTCCTCACTGAAGCAACAAAACTGTGCTTTGTATCTGTTGTTACCATCAAATTGACTGTCTCTACCCAGCAAGAAACTAAGCTTTGGGAAGTTATGTTCCCCCACTGGATATTTTAATAAAGCAACAGGTCTGTGTGAGGTCTTTACTGGGAGGTCAGGAGGGAAAAAGACAGGGAGCTGAGAGTCTCAAATACAGGTTTCCTGCCCTTCAAAGCAGATTGATTTTGCTTCTGTCCTTCTTCCAGTACCAGCAGCTCTTTGTCTATACTCAGGGAGAAGTTTCCCACCTTCTCTTCTAGGATTACTTCTACTCTTCTCCAGGAGTCCTGCATCTAGAGGACTTATCGCCTCTGCCCTGCTGGCTTCGGGACTTTGCTTCATAGGAGAGAATGAGAGTAAGCAGGCTTTGTTCCTGTCTGCTTCAGCATCCAGTGCCTTCTTCTCTGTTGTGGTAGTGATCTGGCTTCATCCTGATCTTAGTCCTTGAGGCTCATGAAGAACGTACCAGTGAGGAAAAGCAGTCCTGCGTCTAGGGCCTCCAGCTGTTTCAAACTTACATGCTGGCCCAACTTCGGCTGTGAAAGTACTTTGCATCTTCTTCCTCACCTGTTTGGTGGCCACTTCCTGCCCGGGGAGAGACTGAATTTGTCCTGCCTTGACTTTGCGGGACTTGAACTTCCTTGAATTTAGTTTATTTAGTAGCTTTGTGACTGTAGCTCTCAGAAAATTTTGAATTGTGCAGCTTATCCAGCTTTTAGGACAGGAACAACATTCTTTCTAGCTTTCTTCACCTTCAGTGAAATCTTCATTTTCTTATCACTGGATTTTTTCCCATGATCAAATGAGATGGGCTTATCATTTCACATGCAGGAAACTAAATTGTCGAAGAATTTATGTTTCTCCACTGGAATGTGGTAAAACAACAGGATCTGTGGGAGATCTTTGCTGGGATATGGGGAAGGAAAAGATTGGAATGCGGAGGAGGTGAGAGTCACAGATATTCACATCTCTCTCAGAATATCAGTGTAATGTCAGCCAAGAGCAGAGCCTGCCTGGGTGGCTTTTTGAAATGTCCCTGGTCACAAATTGCCCTCATCAAGCAAAGGAGGACTGATGGTCTTAGTTACATTTCTCATTGCTGAGACAAAATACCCAACACCCAAAGTTAAAGGGGGGATGCTTATTTAACTTATGATTTGTGGAGATTTCAGTCCATAATCATCTGGCTCCAAGGTAGGGTGGCACATGGCAGAAGTTCATGGCAGTGGAAGACAGCAAAAGCAACAAGCAAGAGAGAGAGACAAGTCTCTTTTTCTTCCTTTATATTGTATCCAGTCTAGAAGATTAGGACAGTGCTAATCCAACAAATGGACTGATCCAGGAATCACCTACCATTAATCCCAGCACCTTTAATCCCAGCATTGCACTATGAGTCAATCACACACTCTAGGTTCAGCCACCTCTGAAAAACTCTATGGCCACATGAGGCTTTGGGGGAACATCGAAACACAAATCATAACATTTCACCTCTAGCACCCTAAAGACTCATGCACTTCCTTTTATGCAAAAGGAATTTAGCCCATCTCTAAGACTTGCCAAAATTCTAACAGTTTTAGCAGTGTTGAAAAGTCCAAATCCCAAGTCTCCTCTGAGATTTATGGCAAACCCTTAGCTGGGAGCCTTTGTAAAAATGAAAAAAGTGCTAGACCCTTCCAGCATTCAATGGCACAAGATAGACATTTCCATTTCAAAAGTTACAAACAAAGGAATACAAATGAATGAGACCAACTTAAGTCCAAAATCAAAGCAGGGCAAACATTAAGTCCTGTAGTTACATGTGTGGCATCCAAGTCAATCTGTGGCAAGATGTGAACTCCAAAGGACTTGGGTAACTCCACCACTAGTCGTTGTAGCTCCCAAGGCTTCTCTCTTGGTCTGGCTTTGCTCCCTTCTTTCAGATTTCCTCAGATGATTCACGTTTCTGGCTTTTCTAAACTTCTGGGGTCTCCACTGCACCTTTGGCTTCACCCTCTCAGCTTCACACACTGCCCTCTCAGGAGTACACTGCCTGGTCTCCCATGCCAGCTGGAGCAGTAGCCAGGCCTCCCTCTCTCTTGGTTGTAGGGATGAAGTGCCTGAATCTCTGGGAATCTTGAATCCAGTTCTGAGGAAGAAATTCTCTATGCTGCCACCATTCTGGAATATGGTATGGCCACCACCATTTTGGAACATGGTGCCCTAGGGCTGTCTTCTCAAAGCAAAATCTTTCACTTTTACAATTTTGAGACTGCAAAGGGTGAAGTCTTGTTGCTCCTTGTGATGCTCTTAGGCCATGTTTTCTATTCTGTTCCTTCTCAGCAATCAAGGTCTACTCTGCTGTATCTTTGAAATCCACAGATTTACTGGAGCTTTCTTCCCAGAAAAATTCAAAGCATATTAAATCATTTTACTGTGCTCTTTGTTCTTGATTCTGGACATAGATTTGGCTTTTTTTTTTTTTTTTTGTGGCACTGGGAATCAAACTCACAGCCTTGTACCTGCTAGACAGGTGCTTAAGCCACTGAGCCAAACTCCCGGCCCTCTGGACTTAGATTTGGCTAAAAGCCCCCAACCATAGCCATGTCACCACCTCAACATTAGACTGTCTTGAAATTTCTTCTTCTTGGTTAGTTAATCTGTTACCCTTAATCTCAGTGTCAGGCAAAGTCTTTGGACATGAGCAAAATGTACAGAAACTTTCTGCCAAATGATAACATACATCATCTGGAGTCCAAGAGCCAATGCCGTCCTTCCCAGCAGAGACCTCCTAAGCCTGGGAGGTCTATTGTGGTCTTTACTGGCTTTCTGGTCTTCTGAGCTCTGATCAGACTATCCTATATGCAACAGTCTAAGGTGTTCCTGCTCTATTTGTTCAGCCAGCATCTCCAAACTCTTCCCAATGAATAAGCTTGTGACACCAATGAATAAACTTGTAGTCTAAATGCAATAAAAAAGGAAGGAACACTTCTGTGACTGCTGCTTTCTGCCTATACTGCCATAGACCATTTTTCCTCTTCCGTGATCCTCTGCTGTGCTGCCTTGCCTTGGAGCCAGCTGACTATGGACTGACGGAACCTCTACAAAATGAGCTAAAATAAATCTTTCTCCTTTAATTTGTGGGTTTTGGGTATTTTGTCCCAGTAATGAGAAAGTAACTAAGTGCAAGATCAATTTGTGAGGTAAATCTGTTTGTGTGTTTCAACCATGGCTAACTGATATGGGAAGACTTTGTTTCTAGAAGATTCATTAATATGAATGTTGTCACTACCTGGTCATCTCTGACTGAGTATAAAAGGATTGTTTGTGAAGCATGAGTGAAATTTCATAAATAAGAAAGACTCTTATGAAAACCCATGCATCTGCTTGGGAAGGTGCACCCTGAGAAGGGAGGCTAACATGAGAATTTTGTTTTTGTCTCTGGTGGGAAAGAGAGCTTAGACTCTAACTCTGTTCAGGATGTGTGAGCCCACCAGGCCATGGGTATGCAGGAGACCTCACTAGCATGTGTGAACACCCCATGGAGGAACATCACCTCCAGCTGTGTCAACACGGTACTGTAGACAAAGTGGGTGGAGAGACAGGTAAGGAAGTCTTGTGAAAAGAGGGTACAGACACATCTCAGGCCTGGCAGGGAAAGCTAGCACTTTCCAACCTGTGCCTTGAATAGGTTCATTATGCTAAGATTCTGATTTTTTTCCCCTTTAATTAAGAGGAAACTTTATAACCCCAGGCAGGTATACAGGTAAGGATAGAAACAAAAGGAGGCAGGTGCAGGATTCTTTTCTGTGGGCTGTCCTATGTGAGATTTGTAACATGTCTTGAAATCATTAAATCATTGTATTGTTTTGTGTATGATTTATTTGTTTTTCTGTTTTCAGGATGTTCAAATTGAGAAAGAGAATTTGATTTACTGCATTTATGGGGTTAATTTATTAATTTACAAAAGTACATAATTGCTGAGAAAAAATTTGCTTATTAAGTCTGCTGTGACAAAAGTTTCAATTGTCTGGGAGAGTCTGATATATTAAATATGTGATTGTGGTTTCAAATGTCTTAGGAAATATGATTAATTCAAAAATAAGTGAAGTAATCATTTTGGAAGGACTAAATCTGTTAAATTTAAGTTAGTGAAGCATTTATCCAAGAGCTAGTGAAAACAATTTTTAAAAATATTTTAAGTTGCCAGATTTGTATATAGAATAAGATGATTTATAGGTTGAATTTAAAGGCTTAAAATAATCTGTGTCTTAAAAATTAAAACTTTAATATATCATACATTAGATTTTTAAAAATTAACAACTTTACTTGCTATTTTCCAGGTACAAAAGGTCTTCTCTTTGTTATTTGAAAAAAAGAAAAGAAAAAATTACAACCACATTGTCATTTTGCCCTTACAGAATTGCTCTAGGTACTGGTTCTTACTACTCTTATTAATTTCTGCTAACCTTATGAGTCAAAAGTGACATTCATTATTGTCATACTACATTTCTATGACTACAGTGAAGTTGAAAATATTTTTGTTTTAAGTAGGACATTTCTGGTTTTCTCAGAATTCTTAGTGATCCTTCAATAGATGATAAATACCACTATATTCTAAAGAAAGGCACTGGACTTATCCTCACCTTCTTAAGGATTTGTTAAGGGGTGGCCAAACTGGTCTAGGGGTCCCCAACCATCACGGACCTACAAAGAAAAAGTAGTAGGTCCCTGAGGAAGGAAGAAGCTCCTATAAGGGAACCAAGCATACTGGAAAACACTGTACTTCCTCCTCCTCTTCCCTCATGTGAGGTGAACCCTGCCAAGTCATGTATGAAAAGCTGAAGAATGCCACTCTTAGAAAACTGCAGAAGTACTTTGCATGCAAAGAGAGGTAACAGACATCTTTCTACACTGGCTGAGAAGGTGAAGAGAGTTGGAGGGCCCTATGCATTCTAACAGGGACACAGTGAGGACTGTACTGAAAATGAGGTTGTAACTCCTACTTGGCCATTTTGAAAGCCCCATGCCAGCAGAGCAACATGCTAGGAAAGGAGCTGTAGCATTGGTAGATGTGATTGGCCCTGATTACCATGAAGACCTAGAGCTGCTGCTTGCAACACAATGGAATTACATCTGAAACTGAGGTAGAAGAAACAGATGGAAAGGAGACAAGAAAACTGTAACTCTAAAATTGTACTTTTAAGAAAACTGCGGTTTCAGGGCCAGGGATGTAGCTCAGTGGGTGCAGCGCCTGCCTGGCGTGCGCAAGGCCCTGAGTTCTATTCCCAGTTCCAAAAAAGAAGATAGTAAAAACAAAACAAAATAAAACAAAGCAAAACAAAATGGAGAAAACTACTGCTTCAAAATACAACTAGTTACCCAGAGTTGCACTGCCATTTTCACCTCTACTTGCTCTTCCCCTCTAGACTTCTCACTCCTAATTTTGTAAGAATACCTGATATCCAAAATTAGGGAAAGCAAGGTTTATTTCTTACAGTTCTTGGGGGTTTCAGTCCATATTCAGCTGACTGCAAGGCAGGGTGGCGTGGTAGGGCAGCCACTCATGGCAGACACCAAACAGCAAGGCACCAACTGGTGAGAGAGAAAGAAAAGCCTTCTTCCCACCCTTACACTGTATATCAGCTCCACCCCTGGGCAGGTGCAACACTCACATAGCCAATCCCAGAACCAGACAACAAACCAATCATGAACGCTAGACTCAGCTACCATGATTACATGAGACTTGGATGGGCCACAGGACCATAACCATAACAGTCTGTAAGTTGGGTTCCCTACTTGTTCTCTGATATTATAGATTTGCACATTCCACAGGCTTCCACCATCAAGGGAATACTATTAATTGGGTACTATATCTCTAAACTTACACATACACAAATAGGTTGCTTTCTAATCTAGTCTACTAAAGGGTAATCTGACAGATACTAGACTTATACATCCTAGATCATCTGTACTGATGACAGACCCAAGACCATATAAAACCCCCAGCCCCAAACCATGATGTACCTCACCCTCAAGCACCCCTGTTCCTTTCTGTATGTCCTTCTTTGATATTGCTTAATAAATCTGTCTGTGCCTCTCATAGACATGCTGAAAATGCTTTGCTGTGAAGAAATCAGGGACCTACTGAGTGGGAGATGGGAGGTGAGTTGAGGTCCCCATCTCCTTTTATGGAGGACCTCCTTGGACCCCTTGCAATAAAGGAACCAGGGGATATCCTTTCCACAGCCCAGTAAGGGCCCTAATCGCTCTCAGTAGGTGTGGAGCATCACACGAAGCAAAGTTACAAAGTTATCTGGTGGAGCAGAAGGAAAGTCTAGGAGAAGAGCTGGAGAAAGATCATGGGGAATAGAAATGATAACTTGTCAACAGTGGTGACAGTGCAAGCTCTATACTCTATTAACTACATCTTATAAGGTCTGGTCATACCCAGAATGCTCTGTGACAACTTGAACTTCATGATAGGCATGATCTCAAGTGATACAAAGTGTAGCTGGTTGTACCAGGCATCTCATGTCTGCCTTCACAGTTTTTGTTAACCTTTGTTACTGTACTAATTGCCGAGGCAATTCGTTGGGCACAGGGATAAACCAACCACATCTGGCTGCAGCTGCATGTACCTAGCTTTGCATATCCAGCATGCATCTCTTCCCTGGGGTTTCTGTGGCTCTGCCACTTGATACCATGATAAGCCTGTGTAAGACCACTCAGCCACTCTGCAGCATGCGCCAACCTGGAAGATTCAGGGAGTTAACACTTAGGGAAACCCTCAGTGGTATTAGCTGAATCCTCCAGAAACAAGATAATGACCTGGAGTTAGGAGTACAAGTTATTTGTTTGGGTAAAGCTATGAAAAATTTAAAGGTTCTATGTGGAAAAAGCAGAACTGGGAAGGAAGAATTTAAGGTACAATGCAGATCAGACACCTGTGAAAAGGAAGTAGGTGGGGTGGTGAGAACTCCAAATGCTGAGGCAGAAACCCTTAAAGTCTTTTAAAGCCCAAAAAGAGCTCTAAAACAAAGATTGCTCACAGTGGGCAGAAATGATAAGGCCCTGTGACGCAGGCCACACTTGCCCATTAACCGGCCCTGCCTCAGTCACTGTAGCTGGAGGCTTTTGGCTAAGAGCTCCTTACAGCTAAATGGACAGTTCTTTCTTGAAGGGATGTCCCAGTAACACACTCCAAGACTGCGTGGAAACTCATGCCGCAGGAAGTCAGTGGATCAGATACTCCACTCTGCTATCCTTCGGACAGTCAATTCTGGCTTCTTCATGGCTTCCCATGAGTTCCCAGAGACCTTGAGCCCTAGTTATCTACAGCAATCATTAGCTCAATAATCAACTCTTGGTTTGACTTTCCCTCCATCCTGTTACACTTTCCCTAGTCTCTCTCTTCTGTTCCCTGAGATCACTCAGAAGAAATGATCTGCGCATGAGCCCTGTTTTCTAGCTTTGCTTTTTGGGACCTCTAAGTAAGACTGCTGTTTACTGGTTTTTTAAAAAATTCAATAGTGCCCTCTTCTGTTGGTACAATGAAGTTCAATTTCTTTAATGAATAGTGCTGCTGCTGCTGTGTGTGTGTGTGTGTGTGTGTGTGTGTGTGTGTGTGTGTAAGAGATGTCATAAGTAACGTGCTTCTGATTTTGTAATACTATTTCTGAGGACATTTAATTCAAATGTTTCTTCCTTCTTTTCTTTTGCTATCAATCCTGTAAGGAACGCCTCCCACTTGCAAGTAACCAGTTGCCTTACACGCTTTCTAAGATAATTTTGCTCTGAATCCAGTTAGCTTTAAACCCAGTGTCAGTATCCCTTCACTCAGGATGGTGCGAGCTTCTTCTGATGCTGTACTCTGATAGAGGTTATCTAGTTTCTGCTGCTGCACAGACTTGGTTGCACCTCTCTTGCAAAAATCTCTGCTTGACTCTCTAAATCTCTCCAACAAGAGAATCTTGTGCAGTCTTATTCTCCAGTTGCATGTAAGTTGCCTTCCAATGTAAGCATGGCCAAAGACTAATCTTACTCATTCTACTTACTGTTCAGTGTCATTTTAGGAGAATGTTGGTAGACAACTTATTTTGGTTGCCTGCCGTTATCTATTATCCCATCAGAATCCATAGTCATGATTCAACTTTATTTCAATTTCCTTTTACTTCTTAAGTCAGCATTGATGTTTCAACTTGGAAGCTGTCATTTTTTACTTGGAGTTTCAAGGTTTTGTTTTTTGTTTGTTTGTTTGTTTGTTTGTCTTTTTGAGACAGGGTCTCAGTATGCAGTTCAGGCTGTCCTTGACCTCTCTTTGTAGCTCAGGATGGTCTCAGACTCTCAATGATCCTCCTCCTCCCGAGTACTGAGATTACAGGTGTGAGCCACCACACCCGGCTAGAGTTCCAAGTTTATTGAGATAAAATTGACTTAGAATATTTTATTATTATTTAAAAAATCTGTACTGTACTTTTGTCCCACACTTCATTATGAATTTGTTTAGTGCCTTTTCTATTTTCTTGATCATTGTGTCATAGGTTTTCTAAAGTATTCATATGTCAGTGAGTCATGGTTTGGGTTTGTTGATCTATATCTCTGTTTTTCACTTCATTAGCTCCTCATAATTTTACTATTTTTTTCTAATCTCTTTGGATTTATTCTATTATTCCATCTCTAATTTCTTAATCAGAAAGTTAACTCAGTCATTTTTTATCTTTGTTAATTATACAGATTTTTTTCCAATATAGATATCTAATATGAGTACTTTTCTAATCTTTTTCTTTTTTTTTTTTTTGGTGGAAGAGGTACCAGGAGTTGAACTCAGGACCTCAAGCTTGCCCCAGGCAGGCTCTATGCTGCTGAGCTATATCCCCAACCCTAATTTTTTCTAATATAGCTATTGGAAGCATGAAGTTTCTTCTTACGCAGTTCTTCTTGCATTCCTAAAGTTTTTACATTTGATGTTTTCATCATCTTTCACCTATAAGTTGCCTTCAAATTCCATATATTTGAAAATTAAGCAACATATTTATTAACAACTCATTGGTCAAAAAATTACACTGGAAAGTAGAGATCACTTATGTTTTAAGAAGCCCAATTTCTTTAGAAAACAGAGCACTGAATGTAAGGTGGTTTTTTTGTTTTTTGTTTTTTCCTTTTTTTGTACCAGGGATTGAACTCAACCTCATGCCTGCCAGGCAGGCACTTACACCACTGAGCTAGATCCCCAGCCAGAGCGCTGAGTGTAAGAGAAGAACAGGTACAGCCTGAAAACATATACGGGAGGCGCATAATTGTGTCTGTTTCACTTCACAAGGGGCCAGAAAGGGGCAGCAGCATTCACCTAGGTGTTTGCTGTCTCCTGAAAAACTGCAAGAGTGACTTCCCTTCCAAGGTATGAGAGAGAGAGAGAGAGAGATTGAGAGAGAGAGAGAGAGAGAGAGAGAGAGAGAGAGAGAGAGAGGAGGAGGAAGCAAGAGTTCATTTTTCTAGCTGCCTTTCATTTTTCATTCCCCATTAATCAAGATTCATGCTAGAGAAAATGCTTTCGCTTGCATTTCCATAGTGCATCGCCGGTGGCTGCTCAGGGAGTCAGATCCCAGTCTCCACATGGGGTTGCTACACTGAAACTCAAGCATTGAGGCCACCTTGTGTGGGGGGATCACTGACCAAGAGAGACAGAGGACGTGGTGGAGAGGCTTGAGTGGCTCATGGGTTTGCTTAGCAAAATATAAGTGACCTGTACTGCTCAGTTTAATTAATTTTTTGACCAATCACTTTTAATAAATATGTTACTTGGTTTTCAAACATATGAAATTCTAAGGTCATCATTTAAAAATTTGACTTATGTATGCTTGAGGAAAATCTCTATTCTCTAGTTGTTAGATGCAAATTTCCTCATATGTCAACAACAGTTGTGTTGTTTAAATCTTTGCTTTCCTTACAGATGCCTCCAGGGCTGACTCAGTTACTGAGAAACTAAAATGAAATCTATCGTGATGAAATATAATATATTTCTTTCTGGTAGTCTGTCAGTTTTGCTTTTCAGAAATCAGAGTACAAAATCCATAAAGTTAAGAATTGTTACTTTTTCTAGGTAAAATAAATCTTTTACCTTTATGTGGTAATTTCTTTAACTCTCATAATGCTATTTGTGTTCAAATGTTTTTCTGATTTTCGAATACTCTGTAGTGACATTACTTCGTTTTGGTTAACATTTGACTGGGATGTCTTTTTCCATGCTTTCTATTTGGTCTCTCTGTGTCCTTAGTTTTCAGTTGTATATTCTAAACATCACATGAATGAATTTTCTAAAATCTAGTCTAACAATCTTTGACTTTTTGCTAGAGTTTTTAAGTCATTCATATGTATGCTGATTAGTGACTTGTTTCTACCACCTTATTTTTTACATTCTATTTGTCTCTCTCCTTCTAATTTTTTTCTTTTTATTTGTGGGTTATATTTTTCATGCTATTATCATTCTATTTTTAATTTTCTTCAAGCATTACTATCATTGTTGCATTTTAAAGACAGTTCTATTTAGATTTAATTGTATCTTTCCTGTTTTGTTTTCTCATTCTCCTTTTACAATGAATTCTTCTGGAAGAATTTTTTTTTAAATAATCTTTTGAGTCTCTTTTAATGATGATCATTTGTAGTTAACTCTTTCAGTTTCTGCTACCTAAAGATGAATTTATTTCATGTTTATGTTGGAAAAATATTTTTGTATACAGTTCTATTTTTTCTGTTAGCAAATTAAGAGCATTATTGCATTGTATTCTGCTTACCATATTGTCTTTGAACAGTTATCTGTCATTTTTAAAATCTATTTTCCTTTGATTTGATATTTTCTTTTGTGTCCTCAGTCTTTATGTGTATTTCTTTATTTTTGGTATTAAGAATTGAACTCACAACCTTATGCTTACCAGGCAGGTGCCATGCCCCTGAGTTATATCCCCGGTCCCCTGTGTATTTATCTTTATTTAGTGATTTACTTTTTAGAATTATTTTCATTTTAAAGAGAAAAAGCAATAAAAACAATCATACAGAATTTCAAAACAAGATGATAGCTAATTAACAATAGTTAATATATTGCATATTGTTGTCTTCAAAGAAGTTGCTCAGATTACAAGACATAGGCATGGATAACTAATCAAACAATATAAGCACAAACCACCTTTTTAATGAACTAAAAGAAATAAGTAGTATAACTATCTTAGCTATCTTTCGTGTATATATATATATTTTTTTTCTTTTTCCTTCCTTCTTTTCTCCATTCCCCCACCCCAGTTTCTTTTTCCTTTTGAAGCTTCATCCCATTTTACAGTATCTATTGTACATTTTGGATCTTATTTATTCTTTAAGCTTCTCACACCAGAGAGACAATATGATGTTTACACATGTGTGTCTGTTTTACTTCACTTATGAGTATGGTCTTGAGTTGCGTCCATTTACCTTCAAAAGTCTCCAGTTTATCTTCCTTTATGGCTGAGTAGCACTCCTTTGTATAAAAAGACCACACCTCTTTTATTCATTCCTTGGTTGATGGGCATTTGGTTGTTTCCAAGATTTAGCTATTCCAAATTGTGCTGCTATAAAAATGGCACACATATCACTGTAGTATGATGTTTTTAATTCATCTGGGAAAATACCCAGAAGAGGGATAGCTGGGTCAAATGGGACCTCTAATCCTAGTTTTTTGAGAAATCTGCATGCTGATTTTTGATTGTAACAGTCTACAGTCCCACCGATAGTGGCAAAGAGTTCCTTTTCTCTACAATCCCTCCAACATTTGCTATTGGTTGACTTCTTCATACTGATGATTCTTTCTTTGGTGAGATGGAATCTAAGTGTTTTTTTAGTTTGCATGTCTCCAATGACCAATGATTTTGAACATTTTTCATATATTAAGTTACCATTTGTATTTCTTCATTTGATACATGTGTATTCATCTCAGAAGGCCACTTTTGGATTGAATTTAGAGGAGTCTGATGTTTTTCAATTCTTTATATGTTTTAGATAGAAGTCCTTTGTCTGAGAGATAGTTGGCTAAAATTTTTTCCCAATTCATGGGTTTTCTTTTTACCCTGTTGGAGTTTGCTTTTGATGTGCAAAAAACTTTTTAATAAGATGAGATCCCAATTATTGATTCTTCGAAGTACTTCCTGTGCAGTTTTGTTTTTCATCACAAACTCTCTGCCTACCCTTATGTCTTTGAGATTTTCTACCTCCTTTGTCTTCCAGTCAACTTAGTGTTTTTGTTTTAATATTTAGATCTTTGATCTGTTTTGGCTTTAGTTTAGTGCATGGTGAGAGACATGTGTCTAGTTTTAGCCTTCAGCATGTGGAAAGTCAGTTTTTGCAGCACCATTTATTGAAAAGGTTATTTTTCTTCCTGTGAGTATGTTTTATCCTTTGTCAAAGATAAGGTGACTGAGTGTGTTTGTAGTTGTGTTTGCGTCTTCAAATCTATTCCATTGATCCTCAGGTTTGTAAAATTTTTTTCTTGCTGGTACCTTACTGAACAGCTGATTACAACAGATATGACATCCTAGCTAAAGTAGTAAAATTAGCAATAACAATAGCATCAAGCACAATTTAGAAACTGAGAAACTGTGATAGCTATTGATTTTGTACTTTAGACCATAGGAGCAGAGTCTATAGTTATGTAACAGAACTGATTGTAAATTAGGTGTTTGTATGCAACTTGTTCCCCCTTGGCAGAGTGGTTTTACCTTGTGGTGGGGAAATATGGGGAGGATAGTGTATAAAACATAAATAACTGGAAATGAAGTAGTAGCAAGCCTGGTGGACAAAGGATGATTGCTCAACATTTGGGAAACTAGAGAAGAGAGTAGAAAAGAAAGAATGAAAGAGTATTGAAGGAATTATCTGAACTTGGTCTCTGGGTTTAGGGGAATGGAATTAGTTTTCTCTAGTTAAAGTTCTCTCTAGCCATTTAGAAAAGAGAAAAAAAGAGAAAAAGAAAGAAAGAAAGAAAGAAAGAAAGAAAGAAAGAAAGAAAGATGAATAACAAAAAGAAAAGAAAAAATTGAGAGAAAAGTGCCAGTTACTGAGTCCTGATTTCTTCTTGAGCTGGTTGACAGTCCCGTGGAGGTCTCAGTCACCTGTTGGCTTGTTTCATTATTGTTACTTTGCCATTTTCTCACTACTAGTCTCACCTGTCTGTCCTGCGCACCCCAATTCAGACTCTACTGTGTCACTGGCATTGCTTCTGGTCTCTGGGCCTTTCTAAGCAGTTCACCTCAGTTGTGGCAATAGCAATGGGAGGTGCTCCCCTCCTTTGGTGTGGCTCACCTAGGTTCCTGTGATGGTAAAGAGGTGATGAGAGGGGTCTTGCTCTTCATTTCTGTTCACCTGATTTCCTGTGGTGGTGGAGAGGTGATGGGAGTGTTGTCCCTCTTCTGGTGCTCTTCACCTGGATTCTGTTTAGTGATTTACTTAATAAACACTTGGAGACTCTTTAGTAGGTACAAGTTAAATCTCAGCACTATGGAAACATTAACTCACTTAAATCTCACAACTAGATTTTAAGGTATTTTTTAAAATACATTTACGTATGAGGGAATCAAGGCCTAGAGACATAGGTAGCTTCCCTTAGGTCAGACAGCTGGATAAGTGGTAGATCTGTGATTTGAGCCAATACAGTCAGGAACTGGAGTTTTCTTTATAATTACAGGAATGTTCAGGTTGTTTAGCCCTCTTATTGGCTTTGGTAATTTGTATCTGTCAATAAATTAACTCATTTTATCTAAGTTTCATGGAATGTATTCATATAAAGTCTATTACACTATTCCTTTGTTATTCTTTCAAATGTATGTATGATTTATATAGTGACATGTCCTTTTTCATTCCTATTACTGATAATTAGCGTCTTCTGCTCTTAAATTTACTGACTTTCTTTGCTCACTGTGGGTTTAATTTGTTCTTCTTTTTCTAATTTTTTAAGTAAAAGTTGGGATTACTGATTCAAAACTTTTCTAATACAATAAAGGTGAATATAATCAGTTTCCTTCTGAGCATTGCTTCATTTTGATCTGTTATAATTTTATTTGCACTGGGTTCAAAATATTTTCTAATTTCTCTTGCAACTTTCTCTTTAAATATATGAGCTATATGGAATTTTTTTTTTTTGCTTAGTTCACAGATATTTGGAGATTTTCCCATTATCTTTCTATTGTAGGTTTCTAGTTTAATTTCATTGTTGTCAGACAATATACTTTGCATAATTTCACTTATGAAGGGTACTTGAAGACTTAGAAAATAGTCTACCTTTGTCAGCATTTCCTGTGTACTTGGAAGAATGTATATTGTGTTGTTGTAATTGTGTGACGTATTCTGTAATTGCCAATTAGGTCAAGTTATTTTAATAGTATTGTTCAAGTTTCTATGCTATTGCTGATTTTCTTTCTGTTGGTTACATTATTACTGAGTAACCAGTGTTGAGATTTGTAACAGTTGTGAGTTTATTGATTTTTCCTTTCAATCTTATTAGTTTTTGATTCTTGTATTTTGAAATTCAGTCATTTGGTGCAGATACATTTAGGATAGTTATTTTTTTTTTGTTAACTCCTATTGTATATATTTGTGGCCACTTTCATTATGTCTGGTAATATTCTTTGTTCTGAAGTTTACTTTGTCTGATATTAATGCAACTATTCCATTAGTTTTTGCTTGGGATGACTTTTTATGTTCTGTGGCCGTTAATCTATGTATGCTTTTATCTTCCAAGTGGATTTCCTGTTGAGAACAGTAATTCAGTCTTCCTTTCTAAAACCAATTGAAAATGATCATTTATATGTAATATCATTTGTGATTTGGGTTAGCATTTCGTCATTTGTTTCTTATTTGTCCCATTTACTTTACTCTTATGTTCTTCCTCTCTTTTACATTCCATATTGAGTTAATATTTTACTCTGTCAATGAAAATGTAGAAATCATATAACTAGTTATGTTCTTTTTTCTTATCTTTAAAAATAACTTTCATATGCATTTCATTGACATACTTTGGAAACCCTACCAATGTTATGCATTTTGATTTCAACAGTCATGCATATGTTAAAGAAATTAAGGGAAAGAAATAGTACAGTATATTTACTCAGATATTTACTCTTTCCTTTGTTCTTGCCTTAGTTCCCTAGTTTCCTCTGGTATTTTAGCACAAAGGACTTCCTTCAGTGTTCCTTTAGAGTGCATTTACTCATAACAAATTCCTTTAGTTTTCTTTCATTTAAGAATGTCTGTATTTTGCTATCATTCTTCAAGTACTTTTTCCTGGATATTACATTCCGAGCTGTCATTTCTTATCTTTCCTCACTTTAGTGATACTATACCACTGGTTTCCATGATTTCTGATGAAAATATCCATATCCTGAACCATTGTTCTACTCTGTGTGATTTGTTGTATTTTTCCAGCTATTTTCAAAATATTTCTCTGTATCTTTGATTTCTAGCAGTTTATGATGTGTCTAGTCATTTTTTTTCAGTTTATTAAGCTTGTATTCATCTTTCAGAAAATTAGGAAGTGTTCAACACATGTATGTATTTTTATTTTCTTTCAATTTCATTCTCTCAGGTTGTGACACAAATAAAAGGTTTAAATTCAAGTATAGTAAGACTAGAGAGGAGAGGATATCGAAACTCACCATAAAACTTTCACTCAATAGCTATGTGGCATTAGTAAAGAAGATAGACTGATTGATAATTGCATGTTTTCTTGTTTGGTGACCAGGACTGTTGTGGTAACTAATAGACATAAAGCTAAAGCAAAAAAAGTCATGACAGTTAATTTTATGCAGTTACAGATATCGACTCACCCCAAGATCTGCAGAGAGCCATCTAAAGACTCAGAAGGAGAGAGAGAGAAAAAAAGACTTAGGAGAGTCAATGATATGTTTTTAATTCAAGAACCAGTGGGCTTCAGACCCAAGAAGTAAGGGGAAATGTTTCAGTTAGTCTGAAGACAGGAAGAAACTGATGTCTCAACCGTGAGGCAATCAGACAGGAGGAAGTAGATCAATGCCTCATGTTCATGAGATGCTTTGGTCTCATCATGTTCCCCCCATGTTGATGTAGGTGGCTTGATAGAATGAAGAGATGGTTTTTGAAGAGATTTAACTATTGTGCCAACTAGATAGCAACATTTTGTGGTTCTGGGGTTAGGTTCTCCAGAAGGTTCTATGTGTTTTGCATCAGTGTCCAACATATGGTACTATTTCTGTGATACCCAGGAGTCACAGGTTTAGGAATCAAGGGGTAGAAATGGGAGTGGTGCTACACACTATTTTAGTAACACACTAGTAAAAGTTTTGTTTTCTGTTCCTGCGACTTTGTACTTAGCTGGCCTAGAGGTCTTGACTCCAAAGGAAGGCATGCTTTCTCAATAAGACACAATACTAATCCCATTAAACTGCAAGTTAAGACGACCACCAGACTGTCTTGGGCTCCTAATGCCTCTGAGTCAACAGGCCAAGAAAGGAGTTATGGGGTTGGTTGGGGTGATTGATCTGGACTACAAAGGAGAAATCAAACTACTTCAAAAGAATGAGTTTGTATTGTTCCCTTGGGCTGTCACTTTATATTAGTATGCCCTAAGATTAAATTAGTGAGAAATCAAAACAATCTGATTCAGGCTGTATGACTTACGACCTAAATCCTTCAGGAATGAAGGTTTATGCCTTCTACCAGGTAAAGAACCATGACTGGCTGAGGCACTTGCTGAAGACAACAGGAATATGGAATAGGTAGTGAAGAGGATAAGATATACACATGTATGAAGATATTTCTGTACAAATGTAATAGATTTACTTTCCCCCTTCATTTATCATGTAGCATAAGATGTATTGAATTTATTTTTTATGTATGAACTTTATAAGGTAGTATTTAAGCACTGTAAATTTTATATTATAATATTTAACTTGAGATATTAAACACTCAAGGGCTTTTCCTGCTCTCTTCGGGAAGGGGTTTGTACATTTTTAACTCTCCAGGATAGCTGTATCATTGTAGATGGTTGTATGAACACGCTATTGTTTTCATTTGAAGAGTAAGCATGGTTTAAGTGGTGCATATGTATGCCAAATCAACAACGAGTGGACTTATAAAGAATGATTTTATGTATCAACTTGGCCATGGAGTACCCAAGTATTTGGTTAAACATTATTTTTGGCATATCTGTAAAGTAAAACAGACTGTCTTCTGATATGTGGGTGGATTTTATCCAATTAGTTGAAAGCCTTAATATAACAGAACATCTCCTGCCTGGGTGCTTGAGCTGAAACATTTGAACTTTTTCTGTCTTCAGACTCACACTGAGTCTTGATCTTTCCAGCTTTTGGACTTCTGAGTCTCTTAGGAGTCTTCAGTTCTACTGAGTCTCTGGCTCATTGATTGAAAACTTTGGGGTTTTTTATCTTCCAAAATTGCCTGAGCCAATTCCTATAATAAATTTCTTTCGATACCTACCTATGAACATCTTGCTGGTTCTGTTTCTCTGGCAAACACTGACTAATACAAAGGTTATTCTGGTTGTCTAGAGAAGGTAACACAAGAGTTATTTGGGTGTGGGTTATGAGGTATTGAGATTAAGAACACAGAGGCAGTCATAGTAATCTATTTCTAGAGTCCAAATACACCAGATGAAATTTAGGAAATTTTGCCTGAAGATACAGATCAGCATGGCTCTCAAAGACAGGCAAGTGTAAATAATTACCCATGCACAACAGGACACTTAAGAGATTGAATCTTACATTCTCAGAGTATGATCTAGAGATTTGTCTCACAAGCACCTGAAATGCTGGTAAGTAAAATATGTTCTTGGACCCCACTTCAAACTAAATTAAAATCTCTGGATCTTGAGACTAGAAAAACTCATTTTTAACAAGTATTCCAGGTGATCTTCATACACACCAAAGTCTGAGAAAGGCTACACAGTAAGGCTAAGGGCTGTCTAAATGGGGTGTAGGTGGACCACTAGATGTCGCCACACTCATTCTAGTTCTCCACTTTGGCAGATTTTCGGCACAATAGGAAAACTTTCAGCCAGCCTCCTCACAGGAAAGGAAAGACAGTAGTAGCAGGCTGACTAAAATGTAGACACTGGCACTATCAATCACCCCAAGAAAGGTCTGCCTGGAAGAGGCTAAAGTTATTGCAGAGAGTAAGCAAGGATAATTCTCTGCTGAATACCTTCACTTGCACTTTGATCCAACAAGCAGTTGTGGGAAGTAATGGTGTGGATTTTCCAAGACCCAGTAAGAGGCAGAACTGTGGGGAACCCAGGGATTCTTCTCCCTTCCCAGATGGCCACCCCTCCTGGTTAAGGTATTCACCTGCCCCCAGCGGGGTTAGGCACAGGTTACCTCCTCTAACCCCAAGCAGGCACCCCATGCCTTTTCTTCAGAAACAATCTCTCTTCTGCCTTTCCTAGGAGACCTGGTGATGCTACAGTTGGCTCCAGCGTCTGGCTACTCCTTTCCTGTCTTCACACTGACATAGTCCCCAAGCCTCGAACAGTACCGGAAGCCACACTTCCCTTCACTCTCTGCCTTCATCCTTGGCTCCCTATGCCTCACACTTGAGCCATTTCCACAGTGTTGGCTTGCACTGTAGTTCTTGATCCTCCCTCTGTGTGTGTGTGTATCCAGTGGTTAAAACTGAAAGCACTACTGTTAAACAGTATCACCTTTTAACCTGGTATTAAGGATGCTCATCTTCCAGGCCTTTGGTTTAAAACACTGACAGGTTCCTCAGGTCAGACATCTACTGATGGAGGAACACAGAAGTTAAAAGAGACCTGGGGTCCACTGGGGCCCTAGAGAAGGAAGGAAGAAATATCACAAACTGACGAAAGTGAACAAACTGGGAAGTATATCAGGTAGGACCCCCATGGAAAAGAGGAGGGATACCTAAATGGGGTGACCAAAAAGAGTTTCATGGCAAAATCAGGGATAAGGTGAAGAGCAGGATTAGAAAAACCATGAAGTGATGATTCACAGTAGTATTAACAAAAGGGGAGAAGAGAATAATTACCCTCTGTCTTAGTTTTCTGTTGCTGTATCAAAAAATTTGGGGTTGAGTACTTTGCACAGAAGAGTCTTCTTTAGCTTGCAGTTTTGGAGGACTAAGCATGGTACTGGCACCTACTTAGCTCTGATGAAGTCTTCAGGCTAGATCACAACCCATCAGATAGTATCTTGGCAGAAGTATATCAGAGAGAGAAAGATCTCATAGAGAGATGATAGCAAGAAAGTGAGAGCTGAGACAACTGAACTTGTATTATAACAACCCATTCTCATGAGAAGTGAGACCAACATTAATCCCTTTCAGTGTGGGGTCCCATTACCTAATTACCTATCCTTAAGCCTCACCTCGTAAAAGTTCCACATCTTTCAACATTGCCACACTGGGGAATAAGCTTCTAGGTCATGGACCTTTGGGGGACACATTCAAACAATACCTTCAGTATAGCATAATCCCTGGCATGAAGGCCAAGAGGAATAAGAAGCCACCAGGTTCTGAGGAGGAAACCAAGAAAGTAAATGCTTCCATCCTGCCTTTCCTGACTTCTGCTCTCTCTCAACATTCATTTCTGAGTTTACCGTTGGGGCCTCCCAAACCCAGTGGAAAGCCAGAAGCCAGGGGAATCCACTGATGCCAGCATGAATTTAGGCAGAAAACAGGACAGAAAAATCAGGACAAAGATGCTAGAGGAACAAGAGAATATCCAGTAAAAAACTCAACAACACACTTTGATGTTCAATCCTTCTCAATATCATCATATTATAGGGTGATGAATTCTAGAATATTAGAGCACAGCCCTAAAACTTACCTGCGACGGGCCTTTAAGACAGGTTCTATGCCCATTATCAACAAAGGGACTATCAACACGTACAGTCCAGACTTTGTAGATTCAAAGAGGAAGTATATCAGTACGTATTAGATTTTTTACCTACAAAGGCAGCAATTTTTCATGTAGTGAATAGGAAGCATTCAGTCCATATTAAATGCCTCTCCTCTTTGCTTTCCTGGTTTCCCTTTCTGCTTCTCTAATTTGGAAGAATAGGAGTCTAAGAGGGCAGGAAGCTGGGCCTTCATCCTTGCCTCCAGCTTATCTGTTTCATGTCTTGCTGTTCTAGGGAACAAATGGTGTCTCTCGTCCCGCAGCCTCCCCGGGGAGATGGCAGAGGTTCCTGTGAACACTGTCTTTCCTGTTTGGGTAAGTAGGATGGAGATGATGTGACGCTGAGGGCCCAGCTAGTTTCTTTTTGCAGGTGTGGAGGACAGATCAGAGCTCATTTTACACACCTCCTTCAATCCAAGAGCAACTTCCAAAGTGCTGCATAGCAGCCTTTGCTGAAGAGGTGCTCACTCACAGTCTGATAGTGACCTAACAGATGACCCTCTGCTCTTATCCCGCTCTTGGCTCTGGGTGCTATGTGGACTCTCCTGCCTCACTATGTGCCTAGAGACCCAGAAAATCTGCCAGAAACTTTCATTCTTGTAACTGGGTCCTGGGACCTAGAGGTCACAGGCCAGATCTGCACCTGGCCAGATTTGACTGAGCTAACCCACCACCCCACCCCATTCCTGCAACACCAAGTCCCAGGGAGCTAGAATGTCCTAGTCCAGAGACAAGGAGCCTTGATGCCATGAGATTATCTTCACATTATTAGTCCAGCCTTTCTCTCCAGTGCTTGGGTTCTTCATTCCTGCCTTTTGTGTTTGCTGTGCACCAACCCTGAGCCCAGCAAAACATGGCAGTACTCCTGGGGCCCAGGCCAGACCACAGACCCACTCTTTGGCAGAGGATTTAGCTGTGTATACAGTAGCAAAAAAAAAAAAAGACTATTTACAAATCAACAGGGCTGGGTGGTGGTTGCTGAATTGGAGTGCTTTTGAGGCTGACTGTTGGAGGGAGGACTAAGGTCCACTGGTTGTCCTTACATGCAGGCCAGGAGAAAACTAGAAATCATGTCCTCCATGCTTAGCACCAGCCTTGTGTTTCTATAACCAAGTTACTTCCTTTCTTTTCCACAGCAGCTTACCTTGGACACACATCACCCCTTCTCCCTCTGCCATGGCCCACCTGGGGGACCACAGTAGACAGCAAGAAGTATGGGTGGGGCTAGGAGGGCCTGGGCCTCCTCTGCTCAGGAAGCCTGAAAGTCTGACACTATTTCCTATGATTACTCAATTATAATTTTTTGTTAAAAGAATGAATGAAAAATTTACAGATTACCCTTTTGTGATCCAGGCAGTGATGCAAACCCACAGCCCACTTGCTGCAGTGGGCTATTTGTATCACTGAACACTCTGAAAGGTTCACCATCAGTATGTTTAATATTTATCCATTTCTTTAAAATGTAACAGAAGCTTTGAGAATCAGAAGTATATTGGGCCTCTCTCAAACCATGAAAGGCCTTCCCTTTAGGGTCACAGAATGTTGAAGATGAAATAGGTACTGGTTACAGAAAAGTTCAACTTTTACACTCCTTCCCACCCCTTTCTTCCTCTCTTGGGGACTGCCTTGAGCTAGGAGAAGCCTGAAAAGCAGATACTGGGTTGGCCTGAGACCTGGGGCTACCTCTCCTGTGCTCTGTCCTTCTAGGTGGGTGGGCCAGCTCTCTTCAAACATGCGGGGCCGAACTGTGATCCACTGTAATGGGGCCAGCTCTTCCAACCCAGAGTCTATGCCTCTGAAGCCAAAACTCACACGTATAGAATACACAAGGGATGCTGTGGACACTTCTCCAGGAAGAGACTGTTGGGCTAGGAGTGGTCACCTGGGGCATCAGAGCCTCACAGGCCAAGCAATACACACACCCAGCTCAGGAAAGATTACAAATGCCGGGCCCAGGCCTCCAAGGGCAAAAACTTTGGCAAGTCAAAGCGGCCACTGAGGATTAACAGTGTGTTAAGGAGAGCCATTCGGTCAGCCAGCTTATTAACTTGCTAATATAATAGACCAGAATCCTGAGGGAGAAAGTGAGCATAATAGTACAATAGCTACCATTTACTTCGTGCCAGTAACAAGAGTAAATGTTTTACAGACATTATCTGCTTAAATCCTAACAGTTATACAAGAGTTTGGGTATTGTTTTTCTCACTCCCAATACATTAGGAAAACTGAAGACTGAGAAAGATTCTAAACCAGATCTGCCTCGGTGGCTTTTTATTTTTCTCTTTTCCTCACACCATTTTAATTTTATTTTTTTATTAACATGTATTAATTGTACATACTAATGAGCTTCACAGCAGAGTTTCATGACCTTTTTCTGAGACCAAGCTAAAGTGAGACCTGTGTTAATAAAATTTAACTTGTTTGCTATCTATTAAGGTCAGTTAAGTCTCCTCAGGAATTACCTCGGAACCACGTACAACACTTCTTAGCGCATTGCTTGACCAACTTGCTTTCCATGAAAACTTGCGAGACTTTTCTCTCCTGGTGACTCTCCTTAGGCACACTATACTCCAACAATCACTTTCTTCTGTGGTCTCATAATCTTCTTGATCAGAAGACCGGGGACTCACTGAGTATCCTTGAATGATGCAAGCAGAGGTTCTCTTTATGTCTTGGGTCCTCATTGACCTTGAAGGGCTGGGGTCAAAATATTGGCTGTCCTCTTAACCCATTTGTCTCTCTAATTTTTGGTCCCTAAACCTCAGTTGGTGAACATCCAGAAAAAAAAGATTGATAATAGTACAGTGTATCAGAGGCAGTGAGATTAACATTACTATCTTAGCTAAATATAAAACATCTTGGAACATTAAATGAAACTTATTTTCTACTATCCATGGATATTTTAACATTGGAATACCCATAGAGTGTTAGCAGTTACATATTTTACACAGAAAATCAGGAATCAAAACCATACATATTATTGTATTGTGACAATTATGACATTTTTGTAACAATCCAAATTTCTGATTTGACATAAAATATCCCTTTTAGTCAATCATCCCTATCTGATACATAAGAAGTTTTATCTAACTTATTTACCCTTAGTGGAATGTGAATTTCATAAATTTTTAGTACTGGCAGAGGTCTCAATTTTAAAAAAAGTCTATTAACCATAAATAATCTCCTTTTTACAATTTGAGAGACCTCTGCATCTGGAGTCATGAATGTATCCAATACCTCATGAAGTCAGTAGCAATTAATTGTCATAGCTACATGAGAACCTTTGTATCTGAGCACCCAGTCCTTGCATCATTTGGATCAGCTGGCAGCCCAGGTGGAAGCATGCTTTGTAAATCCATAATCAAAAAAACCATCTCTTGGGCATCCTGGGTCAACCAAGGTTGGCTCTAGCTTCATCCTCCTCTATGGGTTGTGGTGCGGTCTCTGAGGGCAAGTCTTGTCAGATAGGCTCATCCTCTGGAGGGCTCAAATCAGTGGAACCATCATATGGGACTGCCTCCAGCATCAACTGTGGCTCCTACCACGGCTGTATATTCCTGTACAGCAGCCACCTCGTGGATCCATCACTTGTTAAGATACTATGAGCCTGCTTTGAAACAAGAGTATTTTGCTTTACATCAAAATGAACGAATTGAACAGGAGACAGGCATATTTGTGCCAGATGCTTGATATCATAAGGCGTCAATCAATATGTATCCAAGACATTTTATAAGAGTCCCACAGTAAATGGACTCAAAACTGAAGGAATCAGATTCCAAATTGAGAATGTCTCAGGGGAAAGATTTTTCTTGTGCTATGTGCCTTTTTAAGATTTTTTTCCAATTCTTTCCCAATTACCAATATCTATAATGCCTGTCTGAGGAAACCATGGATTATGTTCCATTACCTCTTTCAATATTTTTGTTAGGTCTTTCTTTGGCACATAAACCCTTGAGCATTTAAGCAGGCCTTGGAAAAGCTGTAAGCACCTGTGCTTCTCAGCTGCAGACCTTTGCCCTGTTTTTACTCCCAGATAAAATGGCTTGTTCACAGTGGGAAGACTCACCCTTGTTCTTCCCTTTCTTCTCCAGGCATCCCTGGCAAAGTTTCTGTCCGTCCTGTGAAGGCCTTCTTCGTATCCACACTTTCCATTCTAGGCAGACTTACTCATTCAGGCTGAAATTCCTAGTCCAAGGATTTCAGGTCCCTGTTCCAGGCTCCAGTTATCGGGGACCTGGCCATATCCTCAATCTCCTGAACAAGTGTACTATGAAGGTTAAAATAAATGAGATAAATGGTATGATTTTAGGGCTCCAGGAGGATTAAAACCCTTCTACAGAGTTCAAGACTCTGAGGGCTAAGACAAAACCTGTCTCTGGGCAGCCTGTATTTATTTTTCAGTCATGGAAGGGATTGCAGTGGAAAACATAGGAAACTCAGCAGGATCTTGGGAGTGGTTCAAAGGCTTTTCTAAGTAGCAGATTATGTTAATTTCGGTGAAGTATCTTGACCTTGAGTATAATCCTGACATGACTCATGAAGGCGTAGGTGATCTTACATTAAGAAGAGTCAGTGGGGAATCTCAAATGGGTGGTACAAATAATCCTAATCCTTTCACAGGAAAATATGCAAAACCAGACACTGTGAATTTGTGGTCCCCAACATACCTCTAAAACAATAGCAACAGTATTACTGGGTGTGGTGACACATATCTACAATTCTAGCACTCAAGAGGCTGATACAGGAGAATTGCTGTGAGTTTGAGGCCAGTACGTGCGACATGGTGAGTTCAAGACCAGCCTGAAGTGAATAGTGAGGTCCTGTTTGAAAAATACAAACAAGACAGAACAGTATCAACAGTATAAAAAAAAAGTAAAAAATTAATCTGGAAATCCTAACCCAGATCACTGTTGTAGTCTAAAAGTTTTCTAAGCCATGTCTGCTCAGAACCCTAAAGCAAAAAGAAGACTCTTTGAAGTGTCAGTTGTTTGTAATAACTGGTGTACACCTTTCTCTTGAACCAGGAATTGTGACTGTCCTTTGTGAAAGAAAAAAAATTCTGGCTTGTAACTTATAGCAGAGGCTTCCTGCAAGAATCTGAGTGAAGCAAAAGCTATCTGTAAACAACAGTGTGGCAGACAATAACCAGCCTATTCAAGTGAAACTGACCTTTACTATACCAACCAGCAACTTTTTGTAGCAACTAGTCCAAGAAGCTAAACAATAACCCTTCCAGCAACTGAACCCAAATGGCCAGTTGGTTGAAAACTGACAGCTTCCCTTGTTTGCCCCTACCACCAGTTTTAGGACCAACCTGGAAAAACCCTCAATCAATCACATAGGATATGTTGATTCAAATTGGCCTGCTTGGAGTCTGCTCATGCCATCAGCCTCCAGGGAAATCTCATATTTAGCCTTCTCTTTTTGGACTCTATAAAGTTTTCTTTCTTGAAAAAGGAAAGAGATCCTTGATGTTCAACAAGAGATACTTTTGATTTTTTTTTTCTGCCACTTCCCCAAACACCTTGCAGCCAGGCTTACTACATCAAGTACCCTAAGCCATTCTGGGAGATAATTTTCTTTGGCTGAAGCAGATTTTGGGCTCAGACATATCTCAGTTGACTCTTCCCTGAAGCCCTCCTAAATTGGGTCTGTGAGAGTCCTCTCCCCTGCTGATAAATAAACAGAAAACCTGACATTATGGATGTGTGAAGCTGACTTTTTTTCTCCATACCTTTAGCAGGTCCAGTCTCTGTGTTGTCCTCAATTAGGCTCCAGTACAAGTTATACTAAAGTATCTTTTTGGATGGCATGTTATTTCGTATTAATTATTTAATTTTAGGTAGAGCATGTTGAACTGCTACATTAAGGACTGGTAACATTGCAGGCCATTGTTGCTGAAACCCAAGAACAGTTGAAGCTCATGACACCAAAGACTTCTAACATGACAGATGGCCAACTGCAAGAGCTGGTAACACTAAAGGTTGCTGGCACCAAGAGCTGCTTGAAGCTGGAGCTGGTAATACTGAAGATAGCAAGCAGCTTGCAAACAATAGCAGACAATTTTGGGAATCCACATTGCTAGGTGCCAGAAAAGTTCCTGAGGATTGTAGGTAAGCTGCTTGCTCCAAATTCCAAGGATGGCTGCTGACACTAAAAAAGCTGAGAGCAACACTCCAAAAAGTTCTCAAGAATATCACAGAAAGAGACAATGAAGCTAACAATGACAAAATGTCTAATAGAATAAGTACACCAAGTAGGGTGAGCAGTTAACTAGAAGGGAAAGATAGGGAATCAGCAACAGGAAAAGGAGGGAATGACAATAAAAACTCGCAAAGTAAATGGTTTCAATTTTCCAATAAAATACAAAGACTGGCAGAAAGAATCAAAAAACAAAATCCAGTGGTATGTTGTATACAAGAAATGCATTTAACCCAAAAGAAACTCATAGACTAAGAATCAAAGAACAGAAAACATTTATTCTATGCAACAAGAACTTGAAAACAACCAGGTGTAGCTATCCTATATTCATTGTGGATTTTCAACCAAAACTAATCAAAAGAAGCAAAGGAGGAAAAGAAGCAAAGAAGGGAACATTCCAACAGAAGAAAATAACAATTATTAAAATATATGCACCAAACGATGACACGCCAAACTTCATAAAACAAATGCTACTGAACATAAAAGACCAGAGAAACATAAAGACAATTACAGTGGGAAATTTCAATATTACAGTATTATAAGTAGATCACTGGACAAAAAATATCAACAAAGAAATATCAGAGTTGAACAAAACCTTTGAGCAGATGAACTTAATAGATATCTACAGTGTTCCCCCCCAACAACAGAATACACATTCTTCTCAGTAGTACATGAAACTTCCTCCAAAATAGACCACGTAATAGACTATAAAACAAGCTAATTAAGTGTAAAAGAATTGAAACTGCACTATGCATATTATACAATTATCATACAATGACACTAAAAATGAATGCCAAAAGAAAGCACAGAAAGTAAGCAAATGCATGGGAACAAAACAATATGCTCTTAAATAATGGGTTATAGAAGACATCAAGGGAGAAATATGACAGTTTCTAACAAAATTCCAGTACAGTATAACAGAACTAATGGGAAGCAATGAAAGTTTATAGCTGTGAATGTTCACCTCACAAAAACAGAACTAGTCCAATAAATAACCTGGTTGGCTGGTGGTGGTTGCACAGTTGTTGCACTGGCAAATAGGGCCCAAGATGTAGAGTGGTTGTGTCTGAGGGGTGCATCTGACATGAGCTTGGGTGGGGTAGAGAGTGGAGGGGTGGTAGCAGGGGTGGTGAGATGAGTTGGTGAATCACTTGTAAATGGCACCCAAAGCCCAAATTTCAGGTGGGTGAATGAACACTATGCTTTCATGGGCCTCTTTTTTATGGGGCAAAGTGTGTAAAGGTTGCCATAAAGGACAATGAGTAAAATACTTTATATGTTACACTTGTTGAAATAAAAATTAGGATGAATGGGTTCCAAAAGAAGAGTACTCAAATATGTGGACTGCAATCTGCAGAAACAGCAAGAACTTCAAAAAGCCAATCAGGAGCATTATACAGAAGGAAAAATGAGAGGGGCTGCTCCAGGAAAGAAGACATCTGGTCTGCAACAGAAAAATGTTGAAGTGAAAACAAAAAAGAACAAACAAAAAACCCCTGGCAATGGATATAATGGCAGTACCAACGAGACCCCTCAGCCTCCTTGGAAGAAGAGGCCCTGGGTATATTCTACTGTTGAAAATGAAGAAACATTTATGTGAAGAGAGTTGAAATTAAAGTAAAGATCCCTGAACAGCTAAAACTATGGATTGCTGATGACTAAGACTTAATTACCAGACAGAAACAACTATTTTATCTTCCTGCCAAGGAGAATGTGGATCCCATTCTAAAGGACTGTGAAAATTATAAGAAATCTCAAGGCAACACAGATAATAAGGGGTACACTGTTAATGAGGTTGTAGCAGGGATAAAAGAATACTTCAGTGTGATGCTGGGCACTCAGCTCCTCTACAAATTTGAGAGACAACAGTAAACTGAGATGATCCTTGACAGCCATCTCAATGTGCCCATGCCTCAGGAAATGGAGAACCACATCTATTGAAATCATTTGCATAAAATGGAGTGATGTTGGCTTATACACCTCTGGATGAAAAAAGCCCTGCTTTACTACTGAATTATCTTCGTGACTTCCTTTGAAGAATTTTCAACTTTGTTTAGTGCCAATGATTATGAAGTGGCCCCTCCTGAGTATCATCAGACAGCAGTGTAAGACACTCTCACTCATGTTTGGATCTGTCAACACATTTTTCCTCTTTGTCTTGTACAAATGATGTACTTTGAAGATGTTAGTGTATAAGAGAGTTGATGTTTGTTTTATTTGATCTTAAGCAGAGAAAATAAAAGGGGTTAAGCTCCTTTTTATTTTTTTTCTTCATTTCAAAATTGCTACCAGAGTATTCAGTGATGAACAACAGAGAGACGTGGTATAGAGTGTTTTATTGCCTAGCTGACAAAGCTACTTTTGAATGCCAGTGGATCTATCTCTTTGACATTATGCACTTTTATAGTATGTGTTCATGCTATGTGACAAAATGCTCTTGTTCCTAGTGCCAAAGGTTCAATTCAGTATATAAAACTGAACACACTCATCCATTTGTGCTCTATTTTTAAATGGTGCTTAAGGAGCCCATCCTTTGCAAGTCATCCATGTTGTTTCTTAGGCATTCTATCTTTATTCAAATTCTTGAAGAATGGTGAAATGTGTCATGGTTTTTGTATTTGTATCTAATGAGTGTTTTAATATGATAGATGCAACGCACTGTGTAGTTAGATTTCTGCAAAAGGCAATCTTTTAGGAATTTTTTTTCAGATCTTCAGTAAATTTTTTCTTTAAATTAAAGAAAAAACAAATAAATAACCTAATGATGCACTTCAAGTTTCTACAAAATCAAGAAAATCTAAACCCCAAAACAGTACAAAGAAGAAAATTATAAATACCAGAGAAAATGAAATTGAGACAAAGATCCCCAAAGAATTATGAATCAAAGAACTGGTTCTTTAAAAGAATAAACAAAATGCACAAATTCTTAGCCAATGTAACTGAGAAAAAATCCAAATCAATGCAATTAGAAATAAAATATCTGAAATCACAACAGCCTCTGCCACAATAATAAAAAAGATTATTAACATCTACTTCACAAATCTGTATGCCAATAAACTGAAGAATTCAGAAGAAATGAATAGGTTCCTAGATGCATATCAATTACCAGAACTGAACCAAGAAGATGTAAATCTCTGTAATAATTCAGTAACAGGAAATGAAATTGAAGCAGTAATTAAAACCTACCAACTAAGAAAAGCCAAGGTCCAGACGGCTTCACTGCTAAATTCTACAAAAACTTTGGGAAAGACCTAAGACCAATACTCCTCAAGCTGTTTAATAAAATTGAAAGAAAGGGAGTACTCTTCAAGTCGTTCCTGAAATCAAGCATTACCTTGATTCCAAATCAGAGAAGGGTTCAATAGAAAAGGAGAATTATGGGCCAATCTCTTTAACAGATATAGGTACAAAAAAATCTTCAACAAGATAATGGAAAAGAGCTGCTTCTTGGTTGCCACAGATGAACAGCTTTCCTTTGCCAGTTCCTTCCACCATGCCCTTCTGCCTTACAACCAGCTGACTGCTGAATGAAACTGGATCCAAAGTAAACCTCTCTTTTTTAAGTTGTTGGTAGTGAATATTGTGTCTCAGCAACAGGGAAGATTTGAAAGCCACTGTGCACAGTCTGAAAGAAGCTTTGCTGGCCTGGGTATGGGCACTCAACAAAGACAAGGTCCAGAGGACTGGCTTGTCTGTCAAATTCTTGGATGCTGGACTTCCAAGAAGATGGTGGAGCTATAAGCAGCAGAGAAAGACTCTCTGAGATTTGCTGTACAGAAACTGGAATATAGCAACATGAGGAAGAGAAGGAGGGAAGTGGGTCCCCTGAACCCAGGGAGGATCTGCACTGAGAATTGAAAATCTCAGGGAGAGTGAAGAGAGAAACTTCAACAGAGAAGAAGGAAGTAGCGATCAACACCTTCTCCCTGACTCAGAACTCACTGTGTGTGGGGAATGGTTTAAACCTGTGGGCACATGGTGACTGCTGGCAACCCCAGAGGCCTCCATGGAGTGATGCAGCAGTGTAACAGAGCTGTGGATGCCATGGACTTCACAAGCCAGTGAGTGGAGTGTATTTGGCATTCCTGAAGGAGAGGGTGATTGGCCAGGAGGCATCTTGGAGAGGGACCAACTGAGTTTAGAACTCAGCACTGTTGCCTCCATCTAGCAGCTCCTACCTAAGTTCAAACCTGCTGAAGGTGCACTGATGACTGCAAGCTGAACAGATCTGGTTCCAGGCTCGTGGCCAGAAAGCAACCAACACTTCAGGGGAAATGAAGATGCAGGTTTGCTGAGATTACTCACTACCCCACCATAAAACTATTCCTATCTTTCTGGGAAAAATCAACATGAATCTGGACTCTGTCCCAACACATTTTCTACCAGTGACAGCAAAGACAAATGTTCAGTCTGCAGTCATCAGTGCACCCTCAGCAGGTTTGAACTTAGGTAGGAGCTGCTAGATCCCATACTAGTTCAGAGAGCATGCTTAAGTAAATACAAAGGAATTAAAAGCATGCATGTAATCAGACCATATAGTGCAATGAAATTGGAAACCAGTGCAAAAGAAATCACAAGAATTTCATAAGCACATGGAAATTAAATAACACCTTGCTAAACAACCAATGGGTCACAGGAGAAATTTTAAAAAATTAGACAGTCTCTACAATTAAATGATAATGCCAATAAAACATACTAGAACTTATGGGACATAATGAAACCATCCCCAAGAGGATGAAACCATCCCCAAGAGGGAAATTTATAGCCATGAATACCCATATCAGAAAAACAGAGTGAGTTCAAATAAACAACTCAATGTTGAACCTCAAGCTTCTAGAACAAGAAGAGCAGGCCAAGTTCAAAACTCATACAAGAGAGAAAACTATAAAGATCAGAGCAGAGATTAATGTAATGGAGACTAAGAAAACAATACAAAGAATCAATGAATTGAAGAGTTGGTTCTTTGAAAGATTACATAAAATTGACACACACTTAGCCAACCTTATCAAAAAAAGGAAACAAGACTCAAACCCATGTAATTAGAAATGAAGAGGATGAAATCACAATGGACCCTGCAGAAATCGAGAAGATCATGTATACCTACATTGAAAATAGTACTATAGTAAGATGGAAAATGCAGAAGAAATGAACATACTCCTAGGTACATATGAATTACCAAAGCTGAATCAAGAAGACATAAAAATCCTAAATAAACCAATATCAATCAATGAAATCAAAGATGCAATTAAAAACCTACCAACAAATAAAAATCCAGGTCCTGATGGATTCATTGCTGAATTCTACAAGAAATTTAGAGAAGATGAAACACCATTACTCCTCAAACTCTTTAATGAAATTGAAAGGGAAGCAATACTCCCAAATTTATTCCTGGAAGAAAGGATTGCTCTGATATCAAAACCAGAGAAAAACCCAAATAAAAAAGAGAATTACAGACCAATCTCCCTTCTGAACATAGATGAAAAAATCCTTAGCAAGATACTAACAAACAGAATACGGTAAATCATCAAGATTATACACCATGAGGAAGGATTCACTCCACTGATGAAGGACTCGATCAACATACACAAATCAATACATTTAACATGCCATATTAACAGAGCCAAGGTAAAAAACCATATGATCACCTCAATAGGTGCAGAAAAAGGTTTTGACAAAGTCCAGAACCCACTTATGGTTAAAGTCCTATAGAAAATTGGAATAGGTGATCTTCATCTCAATCTGATAAAAGCCATCTATACAAACCAACACCCAGTATCATACTAACTAGATAAAATCAAAAAGCTTTCAATTTAAAATCAAGAACAAGACAAGGATGTGCACTGCCACCACTCTTATTCAATATAGTTCTGGAAACTTTACCCAGAGCAATTACACACAAGAAAGAAATAAAAGGAATAAGGATAAGAAAGGAAGAACTTAAATTGTCATTATTCATGGATGACATGATGCTCTCCATAGAAGACCTAAAAACTCCTCCAAAAGACTTCTAAATTTACTAACCAATTTCAGTGCTGTAGCTAGATACAAAATCAAGAAAAAAGAATCAATAGCCTTCCTGTAAACAAATGACAAACTCACTAAGAAAGAAATTAGGGTAGTAACACTTTTCACAATAGCATCCAAAAAGTGAAATGCACAGGAATCAAACTAACAAAGAAAGTAAAAGACCTCTACATTGAAAACTACAGTACTCTGAAAAAAAGAGAATGAAGAGAATTTCAGGAAAGGGAAAGATATCCCTTGGGTAGGAAGAGCCAATATAGTGAAAGTGGCCATACTTCCAAAATTGTTATGTATTTCCAATCAAAATTTCAACAGCATATCTCACAGAATTAGAGAAAACAACCCTAAAATTCATTTGGAACCAGAAGAGACCTAGAATAGCGATGGCAATTCTAGGCAACAAAGGAAAGGCAGGAGGCATCACAATCCCAGACTTGAAATTATGCTGCAAAGTTACTGTGCAACTGTAATAAAAACAGCATGGTACCAGAAAAAATAATCAGACCTGAGGATCAGTGGAATAGGTTAGAAGATGGAGAAACAACTCCATGACAAAGGCACCAAACATGTTCACTGGAAGAAAATCTCTTTTAAAAATGTTTCTGGAAAAACTAGCTTTCTACATGCCAAGGATTAAAATTAAACCCATATCTTTTGCCATGCATTAAACAAAAATTGAAATGGATCAAAGATCTAAATATTAAAACAGAAATATTAAATCTGCTGGAAGATATAATAGATAAAACTCTTGAGGACATTATTATTGGCAAAGATTTTATGAACAAAATCCTGATCACATGGGAGCTATTACAAAGAATCAACAGCTGAGATATCATTTTATTAAAAAGGTTTTGCACAGCAAGAGAAACCACCAAAAGAGTGAAGAGACAACCCACAGTAGGGAAAAAATTTTTGCCAGTTGTTTCTGAGACAAAGAATTACTATCTAGAATATATAAAGAATTAAAACAATGAAAACCAAAACCCCCAAATTTAAAGACCCAATCCAAAACTGAGAACCTGAAATGAATACACACTTCTCAGATGAATAAATACAAACAGCAAATAAATACATGAAAAATTTTTCAACACTACATGTTATTCAAGAGATGCAAATTAAGACAATGCTAAAATTCCATCTTACCCCAGAAAGAATGGCTAATTATTAAGAAATCAACAAATAACAAATCATGGTAGGGCTGTGCGGAACAGGAACCCTTCTCCACTGTTGGTGGGGGTGTACACTGGTGCAATCACTTTGGAAATCAGTGTGGATATTCCTCCAAAAACTAGGACTGTTGGTTTCCTTTGACCCACCTATTTCTCTTCTTGGTACCTTTCTGAAAGAAGTAAAAGCCTCACATCACAACAAAATATGTACATTCATGTTTATAGTGACACAGTTTGTATTAGCAAAGTCTTGGAAACAGTCCAAATGCCCCTCAACTGGTGAATGACTAAAGAAGATGTGGTTTTTAATACAATGGAGTACTATTCTACCATAAAGAAGGTTAAGCTCAAGAAATTTCTAGGCAAACAGATGCACCTTCAGATCAAACTCTTAAGTGAAATAAATTGGACATGCATGTGTTAATACCACATTGTTTCTCTAATGTGATAAACTGAAAGTATAAATAAAGCCCAAAATGTATAATATATTTTGTGAAATAGAAAGAAAATATTCAAATGGGAAGGAGAACAAGGAAGGGGGCAGTGGGAAAGTGAAGAAAGGAAAAGTAAAAAAAAATGAGAAGAGAAGGTAAAAATGGAAACAAAGCTTTTATAAATGGGGAGGGGAGGAGGTTTTGAAGGGAGTGTAGGGGGATGGCAAAAAAAAGAAACAAGTTACATCATGTATATGTACAAATTCTGTATGATGAATGTGATAATTTTGTATATCTAAAATGTGCCATACAATCTGATTGGAAAGGAAAGAAAAGATACTGACAAACATAATACCATGAGTCATTAAAAATGTACATCATGACCAACAAGGTTTTAGAGCAGGGATTCAAGGATGGTTCTACATAGACTAGACAGAATAGAATAGAGGGCGCAGAAACAACTCCAAGCTCATTCAACTATTTGATGTTTGATAAAGGGGCCTAAAACATACTGGAGGAAAGATAACCTCTTTAATAAATGATGCTGGGAAAACTGGCTATCTACATTGAATCTAGGCTCAAATCTCACAGTATGTACCAAATTAAAATAGAAGTGGATCAAAGAACTAAACATTAAAACAGAAACACTTAACCTACTGGAAGATAAAATAGGTGGAATATTTTTTATTTTAAAGAAAATAAAACCAAACAAAGCAAAACAGAACAAAGTCAATCAAAACAAACCAGTGTAAGTGACACAGGCCTTCAAAACAATAGGAAATCAGCAATGGTTACCATAATGCCTTCTGCTGTCTTCAAAATTGCAGCAGATACCTTCAGACATAGGAAAAATCAAACAAAACAGACAGCTGTAGAACCAATAAAAATAAAACAATGAATGCAATACAAGACTTCAAAACAAGATATTAGTAAATCCAAAATGGCTACCATGATATATATTGTTATTTTTGAAATAGCTGCCCATGCCATCTGGTACAATAAAATCAAACAGAACAAAACCCAACCCAACAAAACAATGAAAATAATACAGGACTTCAAAACAAGACAATAGAAAATCAACAATGGCCACCACCCTCAGAAGGAGATCCTCCATTGATGCTACTCTGCATATTGCCATCCTCTGACTAAATGATCAGACCACTGCCTTTAGATCTGCCAAGTCAATGAAACACTAAACATTACAAGCATTAAATGGTATTCCACCTCAAGAACCATCATGATGGACTGTATTTCTCTGGATCAACTGGTTGCTTACAGCAGGTGTGGAGGGGGTTGGCTCTTCTTGTTTCCCAGCCCACACACTGGAAGTGGCTGGCATCTAGATCTCCCCACAGAGGCCCGCACATAGTGCCAATTCCCAGGGAGGGCTTGCTTCTTTGTGACTTCTTGTTCTCTTCCCCTGCAGTCCACGAATGATACTGCCTCATGGGAAAAGGCTGGAATCTGGCTCTCCCCACAGTGGCCCGTGCATGGCACCAGTTTGCAGGGAAGGCTTGCTTCTTGGTGACTTCTTGTTCTCTTCTCCCACAGTCCACAAATAGCACTGACTCATGGGAGAAGGCTGGTGTCTGGCTCTCCCTGCAGTGGTCCACACATGGCACCAATTTGCAGGGAGAACTTACTTCTTTGTGACTTGCTATTCTCTTCCCCCACAGTCCATGAATTGCACTTGCTCATGGGAAAAGGCTGGCATCTAGCTCTCCCCAAGTGGCTGGCACATGGCGTCAATTCCCAGGGAGGGCTTGCCTCTTGGTGACTCCTTGTTCTCTTCCCCCACAGTTCATGAATGGTGCAGACTCAAAGGAAGAGGCTGGCATCTTCGAAACTCTTGAAATCATAGACACAGGCAAAGACTTTCTGAAAAGAACCCCTGTTGCACAGGAAATAGTATCAAGAATCAACAAATCAACAGCATATTAAATTAAAAAGTTTTTGTGTAGTAAAGGAAACAACCAAGAAAGTGAAGAGACAATGCACAGTATGAGAAAAAAATCTTACCAGCTATTCCTCAGACAGAGGATTAATGTCTAGAATATACAAAGAACACAAATAAAACTAGTCCCCCATAAAATTCCCACTCAAAAAATGGGAATCTGAAATGAATACACTTCACAGAAAAAGTATAAACGGCCAATAAATACATGAAGAAATGTTCCACATTGCTCATCATTAAAGAACTACACATTAAAACTACACTGAGATTGCATCTTACCACAGAGCAACTGATGATCATCAAGAAATCAAATAATAAATGCTGGTGAGACTAGAGAAAAGAGGAACCTATCTACACTGTTGGTGGGAATGTAGACTAACACAACCACTGTGGAGATCAGATCAGTATGGAGATTCGTTAAAATAAATAAATAAATAAATAAAAACAAAAGTAGAAATTTCTTTTTGTCCAGTTATTCCCCTTCTTGATATCTTCCCAAGAGAGTTAAAGACATCATATTACAGTGATATATACATACCCATACTTACAGCAGCACAATTTATAATACTTACATCATGGAAGTATCCTATATATCCATCAACAGGTGAATGGATGATACAAATGTGATACTTATGCACAATGGAGTACTACTCTGTCATAACAAAAATAAACTTGAGATATTAGTAGGAAAATAGATGTACATTGAGCCCATAATGTTAAGTGAAATAAATCAGGTACACAAATGTCACATGGATTCTCTTTTATGAGAAACACAAATCATAAGTAAAAAGCAAAATGAAAGATAATATGAGGTAGGGAAATAGATATTTGTGAAATGAGAAGGAGTCAAGAAATGAATGGATAGGGAAGGGTGAGGAGAGAAAGGAGATAAAAAGGAATTAAGATGTGTTATGTACTAACTTCACACAAACAGTTTAATCTTTATGTATTACAAACATTTACTAATAAAGAGCTGATAGCTTGTGAAATTTATTTTTCAATGTTTATTTATGTTTTATTAGTACATATTTGTGGTACATAATCTTTACATTTATCTTACAGAGTGGATACATGTAGTTAACATCTTGTTATTATTTAATCCTAATTATTATTTTTATTTTACTTTTCCTCTCCTCTCTTCTGTATCCCTCCATCTCTACATGCTCTTCCCATTTTCAAAAGATCTATCTCCCTGTTTCCTATTACCCATCTTTTATTTGTTTAAAAAAATTATTTGTATGTTCTGGTTCTCATATAAGAGAAGTTATGCATTAGCTTAGTGTCTGATTTATTTCATTCTTTATAATCTTAGAGTGCGTTCATTTTCCTACAAATGAATCAAATATATTCTTATTTATGGCAGAATAGTACTCCATTATGTATAAATACTGCATTTCCACTACCCACTCATCTATTGATGGGTATGTAGGTAAATTTCAAGATTTAGCTGCTATCAGTTGTACTCCAATAAACACAGTGATGTTTGTAACACAGAAGTATGATATCTTTAACTCTTTTGCAAAAATATCTAGAAGAGGAATAACTGGGTTAAAGGGTATTTATTTATTTTTGAGGAATCTCAATACTGATTTTCATAATTGTTGTACCAGTTTACATTCACATCAGCAATGTAGAAAGATGTTTTTCACCCTAAAGTATTGCCAGAATTTGTTATTGTTTGATACTTGACAATAGCTGTTCTTCTTGGAGTAAGATGAAATTTCAGTGTTGTTTTAATTTGTATTTCACTAATTGTCAGAGATGATGAGCATTTTTTCATGTATTAATTGGTCAACTGCATTCTTCTGAGAATTGTCTTCATTTCAGATGCTCATTGTTTTATTGGATCTTTTATTGGGGGAATCTAACTTTTTGAATTCTTTATGTATTCTAGATATTAGTTCTCTGAGGTGTAGCTGGCAAGATTTTTTCTCTTTCTGTAAGTTGTCTTTTCAATCTGTTGGTTATTTCCTTTGTTATGCAGAAGTTTTTAATTTGATATGATCCCATTTGTTCACTCTTGCCATTATTTCTTGTGCAATTTAAATTCTATTCAGGATGTCTTTGTCTATTCCTATGACTTCAAGAATTTTACATAGCTTAGGGGCCGGGAGTTTGGCTCAGTGGCTTAAGCGCCTGTCTGGCAGGTGCGAGGTTGTGAGTTCAATCCCTGGTGCCGCAAAAAAAAAAAAAAAAAAAAAGAAGAAGAAGAATTTTATATAGCTTATCTTCCAGAACATTAAATGTTTCTGTTTTAATATTCAGCTCTTTGATCCATTTTGATTTTGGTTTAGTACATGGTGAGAGACTATGAATCTAGCTTCATTCTTCTGTGGTGACAGATTTGGGCCAGCAAACCACAACAGAGAGATGAATGGAGATATGAGAGACAAAGAACATCTTTATTGGGGTCAGGGGACTCCACTGGAATGACTTAAATTCTCAGTTTTATTGAGAAACAAAGGCGTTGTGTTCTGCTGAACATGGGCACTTCGCTGGATAAGAGTTGATAATTATGCTGATTGCTAACTTTATCGAATTGTTCCCAGGATATTCCTCCTTGTTTCACCACCTTGTTTACCTCTGGTTGAGTGATATTCTGTCTTCAAGATGTTCCAGCTCCTCAGGGTAGGCAGTCTTCCATACCCTGACTCAACCTGAGTGGGTGTTAACCTGTTGGGTGCTCTAAGGAACTCCATATCTCCCCTTTTTGTTTCTTTAAGCAGTTGATTAGTGAGCCAAACTTGATGTTGTTTCTGGTGTGTCAACACCTTTATTCAAATTTTACAAACTAGGCAGAAAAAAATAGAAAGAAAAGAAAAGAAATGAAAAGAGAAGAAAAAAGAATCAGTAAAGGGATCACAATGGCCATCATTCCCCAAAGAATATGTGATGTCTACATCCATCCAGGTATCCAGCCGGCTTAGATTGGATTTAGTTTCACACTGTCTGAGTGGCTTGTTTTTGAGCAGTTAGGAGAGTTTGTTGAATTTGGTCATGTGATCTATGTGTGTCGAAGGTAATACTATCCTTAGTGGATCCGTGTAAATGTTTTCTGATCATTTCCCATGCATGTTGGGTCTTATTCCAAGGTTGGGGAGTAACACAAGTATGTTTATAGTGCCAATCACAAGCAAGAAAATTTCTCATATTAAATTCATCAAAGTTATCCTTAAGGAATTTGGTAGCAGTTTCCACAAGTTGTAGGTGAGTAAGTAGTATTTTTTTAATCTCTAAATTATTTAACACTAAGAGCTGAGGAGACATTAATAGGAGCATAACACTAATTTTGTCATACAGGTGCAGAAACATGGGTCTGTCAGGCTCACATTTATTCCTTATTGTATTTCCATTGATGAATTATTAATTTTATGAGTTTTATTATATTAAGGAATGAATACTTACCAGGAAAAAATAACAAAAACAAAATATTGAATTTTTAATATTTATTGTTTATAAAAAGCATCAAAATTTTTAACATAGACTCTTTTATGATATACAAAGTCTAAAAAGGAACAATACAAATTCTCATATGAAAAATTAAAATACCAATAGCACTTTACAAAACACTAATCTTTGCTTCAATTATCACAGCTAAGGCAGGCTACACACATGACAACAGGACATTCCACCCACACATAATCACTTCCACTGACAGCACATGCGTTTTGCTTTCCTGGTCTTTTTCTAGCACAAACTTGACATCTCACTGGTCTTGCTGTTTTGTCTGAAGGTTCTTACTATATTATACAATGTAGTTAACAGGAACATAAAATATGAACAATAAAGTATTAAATTGTTAATATGTGTTGTGTGTTTAGAATAGACATCCATGTTTTCACTTCAACAATTTACTTGCTTATGGAAACTAAAAAATAACATCAAAAACAGAAATCTACATGAACTACAATGTAAACAAAAACCAAAGTCTACCACAGAAATAATATTTGCTTTAATTGCCACACCCAAACCAGTCTTCACACATGACAACTGCCTGTTACATACAGAATTATTGCTTACATTGATAGCATGTGTATTTTTCCCCTGTCCTTTCCCGTAGGGCACAACTGACATATTTTAGGTTTTATTACTGTCATAGTGGGTCTTTGTGATGCCACACCTGCCTGTTCACCTGTCAGCTCACCAGTGTGCTCCACAATTTTTTTGTGTGAAGTTCCCTGGGCAGAAACACTTACTGTTTCCTCTGCTGTAAATGATGTCTTATGAGCTCCAGTCTCAATTCTCTAAGAAAATTTCTCCATGATATTTTGCACTCTTTGTCTTCATTGTAAACTAGCAATCTACTTATGCCACACACATTTAGGATCAAGTAAAATACAACCATTGGCCAATGCTTTGTGTTTCAAGTGACATCATAGTTGCTACATAACTCATCACCATGATCTACTCCACCTTTGGTTATATTGTAGAAAGTTTCCCTCTTACTCTTCCATTTCATTGAGGTTTCCCTTTCAATATTTCTTCAACATGGTGAAATGTTGACCCCAGCAGTACCAGTTTGTTTTTATATGCCGTATACAAGGTCAATGTTATATCTCTCTGAAATTCAAAGATTGTACTGTACAAGTCTCTGTTTGCAATATTTCATTTGGAACTTCTGCTTTGTTCTTGCATACAGTTCCTGTGCTGGTTAACTTGTGCTCTGTTAGCAAATGTAATATCAATTGGAAACTGGTAAAGCAATTGTTGAATGTTACATTCCAATTAGTTTGGAAGGTGGGAGCAACAAGTCTGTTCACAACATCATTTGGTTTATTGCTATACAAATACATACCTGATGGCTGAGTTTCAGAATAAGTGTCAAAAATTGAAAGCATTATAAGTCTTTGAATCTACAAGGGCATAAATTTTATGCCATATTTTTACCCATCGCTTTTCCATAAGTCTTTTGCATTTCTGCAATCTCCATAGGAATCTGTGTGAATTGCAGCAGATCTATAAATGCTTTCAGTTCATCTAATGAGGTGTTAAAATAAGTACATTTTTGAATATGGCTACTGGTGCACATGGAATGTTTTTCTTGCATTTCAGCTTTTGTACATTTCACAGCATCTTGTAGCATTTCATCTATTACAATTTCCAACATTTAAAGGCAATGCTGGCATTCTTTGCAATATGTTTCACCCTTGACAAGACCCTCACTATATTTTTGGACCTAGTTCCAACATTGGATAGTTCCATTTGATTGTGTGGTCATTTCACAACATTTGAACTCATCAAAAATTTACTTACATTCCTGTTTTCTTCATCATTTGAATCAAGGAAGTCTGCATTTTCTGTGTCTGTTTCAGTTGATTATTGTTCCATTTCACTGTCACAAGAACTTTGGTTCACATGGCTAGCATCAAAGACATCATCATCATCATCATCCACCCGCACCACTATTCTGTTATGAAAGCATATATTTTACCACAATGGTCCATCTTTAGTATATATGTATGAGTAATTTGATGATCACTTTTGACCTCCTCAAAAACTTGCAAATTTTCATGTGCTATAGAAAAGAATTGGGATACTTCTACCAGAAAAATCAAAAATAAATTTTTTTTTAACAAATCTTGGAGTGATGTGAACCTATTAGAGCTCTTCTGTGATGCTCAGGTAAACATATGTAAAACCAGTTAGAAGGAGCATGACCTGGGTAAAAATCTCATTTTGCCACTTTTACACCTCACCATTCATCATACCAGTGGGTAAACACATAGATTAACATATTTAGCAATCTGTACAGTTTGGGCCAAAGAAACAATCACAGTAGTAGCTGTGGTCAGAACAACTATGGCGGCCATGAGTGAAGCAGTGAGCATGGCAATAAACCACTTAGGGTGGTGGAGATCACAGAGGGCCTGAGTAAATGTATCAAGGGCACGGGATTCTTCCCAAGGGATGGGTTAAACTGACAACTAAATAAGTGAATGTCTTTTGATGTAGCACTAAAATGCTAGAATTTGTTGGCATCTGAGGTAAACAAGCATAATATGTACATCTGT
>RJWM01005931.1:0-87974 GCA_004363535.1 Dasyprocta punctata | reverse complement strand
AAAATTAGCATTGGTTGCAAAACTGTTTGCCTTATATAATTTTCTAAACTATATATTTTGTGGGTTTGTGTAACTTTGTTTTACTTTACTTAAAAAGCAATAAAATATAAGAATGTGTCATTTCAAATATAATTTATGTATCTACATTAAAGGTACATTTTGTAGACAGAAATACTTTTTAAATGAGTCATGTATAGTGGTCTAGCCCACTGCACAGAGCCTAGAGTTCTTAAAATAATATATAAAATATTTTTAACATTAAAAAACAGTATATTGAGCCGGGCATGGTGGCGCACGCCTTTAATCCCAGCACTCGGGAGGCTGAGGTAGGCGGAGCGTTGTGGGTTCGAGGCCGGCTTGGGCTACAACGCGAGCGCGAGGCCGGCCTGAGCTACATAGTGCGACCCTGCCTCAAAAAAAACCAGGGCTGGGAGTTTGGCTGAGTGCCTTAAGCGCCTGCCCTGGCAGACGCAAGGCTGTGAGTTCAATCCCTGGTGCCGCAAAAAAAAAAAAAAAAAACAGTATATTGGACATTTTTGTTACTTTATGGCACCATTTATTGCGAATACAATAGGTACCCTTTATTGAGAAGTCACCATACAGTAGGCATTATACCAAATATTTTACATAAACTGTCTCGATTAGTCCTCCCTATAATCTTGATAATAGTGATTGTCATTATACTAAGGATTATTCCAGATAAGGAGACTGAAGTTTAGAAAACTTTAATCCTATGCCTGAAGTCTCCTAACCTCAGGTAACGCACCTAGAATTTGAACCCAAAAAGTCTGACTTCAGAGTAAGTTTTATCTTCAAGGCTGATGTTCAACAAATACTGCTTAATAGTTTTTATAAAAGTAAAACACATTTTTGCTTGACTTCTTACTTTCTGTTCATTGCATCATTCTAAACAAGAAAAAAATCAACTGTTTATAGTTGACTGAATAAATTATACCAGATTAATGTAAATACTATATTGTACCACATTAATCAACATTTGAGAACCACAATCCCATGTGCAGTGAATATTTAGGCCTCACAGTAAAAAAAAAAAAAAAAAAGAAAGAAAGAAAAAAGAAAAAAAAAGAAAAAAAAAGAAAAGAAAAGAAGAAACACCATTCCAAAATTTATAAACCTTCAGAGTCATTTATTTTCCTACAGTCTTCTTCCTCACCAGTTCTTTAAATTTCCCAGCAGCTCTCTTAATTGATACTAAATGAACAATCTGATATCAAATAATGATCAAAAGAACCAATTACCACATTAATCATTAAGAAAAATTTAAGTGGTAAAAATTAGTAATAAAATAGTGTTTTGTTTTGGTTTCATTGTGTACATTGTTTCAGTGTTAATATGAATCTTTGACACAGAAGATTTTCATATTTTTAGAAGTCAATTTTGTTGCATAGGAGAATTAATGTAGTTATTTTATGAAATTAATAGACATGACACTTTTCAGTGGAAGCATATGAAATAATTGTTTCAATCAAGACAGCATGGTTACATCCAACTTACCCTTAGGTGTTCTAAAAACAACTCATCTAGACAAAATTGTTGAATAAAGAATAACTCCAGAGGCATAAAGAATCCTGAAATACTTTTACTTGTAGTTGTCTGAAGATAAAGTAACAATATTATTGCAAAACATAACTCAAGGATTTATGAATATCAACACTCAACCAATCTCTTCAATTAATAAGCACCTGATGTTTTGCCTAGTTATGTTAAAGATGGAGAGGGAAAGAAAAATAAAAGATAGAGAGTAAGAGAAAAGTCAGTGGTAAGAAAAATTCTATCCCAATAAAAGCTATAATTAAAATTATGAGTCAAGTTGCAATATCAATACAATATATTACTTTAATAAAATAGTACATAAATACTACATTCCAGAATCTCAGTTAATTTTAAGGACATTTCAAAATTTTACAGTTAAACTTTGAAATTCACGTAAATATCAAATGGTCCTTACTTCACAGTGAAGTGGTTATAGTTACTTTATAAGTTTGGTTTTTCAAGTGTTATTACTAACTTCATTAGAAACAAATTTGTTGCTAATTATTTATACTGGGTTATATGCACTAAAGCTGTGTGAATTTTGTTACTGCTATTTTTTCCAGATTCTGTACTAGTTTAAAAATATACTTACCTAAAAATATCAACCTACCACTCTGTGACACCTTCTTCTTTGATTCTCCTTTCTTCTTTCTTCGTTTTCTTTTTTCCCTTCTTCTACTAAGCAAATAATTATTGACTGCTCTTAATGTACTAAATCATACATTAAAGAGACACAACATAGGCTTGTGTCCTTCTTGCGTCTAGAAAGAAAGAAAAGCAAATACCCAGGTGTCTATTCTAAAATGAAATTTTATAAAATAGAACTAAGCACTAGACAGCCTAGGAGTATAAGTACTGGTAGGGCACATGGAGCGAAACATGTCTTTGAACATCAGCACCACCAACAGTGAGGGAAACTGCTCCAAATACATCAAAAAGAATCCAACTTTTTTCCGTAAAATCGTCTGCAGCCAGACCTGTTTCTGTCCATAGACCCTGACGCATTGTTCTCCTGAGCTTGTCTTCCCTGGTTTAAAGCACCACTTTAAAAAATGTTGCCCTTAAAGCAATAAGATCAGGAAACTGACAGCTCACAAAGCAGTCTTCTGGCACCAGGGCTCAAAGGAAGAGGCCCTAAAAGCAGAGGCTCTACTTGTTAGTCCAAACACAACTTGTAATCCTTTTTTGCCTTCTGTACTTCTATAATACAGGCCTTCTTCGATTACAAGACACTTTGAAGATCTCACCTTCTCCCATTACTTGTCTTCCACATAAAATGCCCACAGATGTGAGACTGTTAGAATGTGTGAGAACTGCACTTGATAATTTATAAACCAATACTTCCTCTGGTTTGAAAGTTATTAGGATTTGGTGACCTGAGCAGTCCTACTGCCACAGGAGCAGCCCCTACTGACCACAAGGAGTACTGTTAAAGGGAGTGAAAAGCTGACAGGCCTGAAAACAACACTCAACACTTACTATATAATGACAACTTATTGACTGACACTCAGTAATATGAGGGGACTGAGATTACACATTCAAGTGGTCAAAGTAATTGTCTTTTTTAACTTTAAAACTAATACATTTAACAATTTGACCTCTTCTAGAGCAATAAACACAAAAGGAATTGTGGACTTGGCATCTTGGAGATGTTCTGGTTTTTTGTTTGGTTTTGTTGTTGTATCTTCTCTCAATGCAGTCAAATCAGGTGGTATAATAATTGAACAAGAATGGAACGACACAAACACCTAAAGAGACCTTGTTCTTGCATGGGGGGAATATGATAATGTGAAATTGGCAATTTTTGCAGACACATTTATAGTTTCAGCATAATATTAATTGGAACACAAATAGGACTTCTTCATAAATATGATAAACTGATTCCTAAGGTCATCTGTAAAAGAATACATAAGGTATGTTTTACCTGATATATCAAATATCAAACACAATACAAAATTACAGCAACCAGAATATTATGGTACTACCAAAGTAAATGTACCAAAAATAGATCCAGAAATGTAGAATTTGATAAAATGGTCTCATGAATTAATTAGAAGGGGATTAAATGTGTGATGTTCAGATAAATATGCAGAATGCCTACCTTGAGACATATACAAGAATAATTACAGCTGGAGTAAGAATCTAAGCAAAGTAATCATAAAAACAACAGGAGAAAACGTAGGATGACAATTTTGTGATACTAGGAAGAGGTAGACTTTTCAAACACTGACGTGAAACTAGCCACAGTTTCAAGCTTAAAAAAACGCATTGTCTTGCAAGTGTATTTAATATGTGCCTAGTTTATATTCCTCCTGTTCTGTTTTGATTTCTGTATGGCTATCAACACATATTTTGCTACTGTGACTGATTGGGCACCTTTTTGTATTCTTTTTTCTACCTTTTCTTTTCTTTCCAATAGAGAAAATGAAGCACACAGAAATAAAATTACTTGGCTAACAAGTATGGAGCTATGGAGATATTTTTAGAGTTCAGGAGCATTAAATGTCTTTTCAAATACATGAACTTCATGAAACCAGTTCATAATTCACATCACAAGTATGGAGCATCTAGGTGTCTGTGGTATATTTTCAATACTCTATTTTTCGTCCAAAATTTATTCCCCAGACCAGAAAAACAACCACCACAACAACAAAAATAAATAATGAGAAGGAGAAAAGACTAAATCCTTTTTCTTTCTGGAGAAAGAAGAAGTGTAAGGTAACAAGTTTCTCTATAAGAGAATACGCTTAAAGCTAATGTGAACAGTTGCATTGATGACTACTCTAACCTTGGAAGAAAACAACTTTAAATGCCTAAAACTTCACTGTCAGAACTGGGTAGTAATCTGTTGAAGAAGTCACTTCTTGCAATTTAATGTTCCAGTAATTGTTCCATAAAAAGACCCTTGAGCCACTGTATGAAGGAAATGGTCTAGACAGCCACATTCCAAGAATGTGCCCTTGTATGTGTAGCTGATTGAGTTTACACTCTCCTCCTGATTCACAAAGAGGAGCCAGTGTGCCAGTGGGCCAGGGGCCAGGATGTGGGTGGTTAAGTAAGTGCTTTTGGAGGGAGTGGTGTTCTGGCAACCACATCAGCACACCAGCTGATCAACAAATGCAGAAGTTTTGAATGAAATTGGACAAGAAGATAAATTGGACATGCTCTTTCCAATATGTGAAGGGTGGGCATCCACTAAATTTCAAAAGTTTTCCAGATTGTCAAATCTCAAGGCAATTCTGACTATCAATGTTTCTCTGTGAGCTTCATAGGGGAGGACTTGTCTGTACCGATTATACATAGGAAATTTGCAACTATACACACACTACTATATTTTCTAAACTACCTACATGATTTGATTGCACTTACATAACTATACTACATTCCACTTATTGTCAGATGGGAGGGTCGAAAATGGGAAGAGGAAATAATCTAGATGTTTCTAGTAGATTTGCAATACATTAGAGAAAAAGAGACTCCTGCCAATTTTTTCCTAAATTTATTACCAAAGAACCTTAAATCTCACCTCTTTTATGAAGAATTTCATTACTTAATGAAAAACAGTTGGCAATTTCTTCCACACCCAAATCTGTTCAAATTCATTTCCCATGATTATCTGTTTGCCTTAACACGGTGTATTTAAGGGAATGTACTATTTGCCTATGAGTAATGTGCTTTATATTTAAGATTTTTAATCTCAGAATATCCTATTTTTCATACTGAAGCCTAAATTTTAGAGAAGAAAATTATGAAAATGTGCATATAAAAGCTTCCCTACAATTCACATTTTTTCTAGCAATAATGCTACTACTATCAGCTTCAGTAATGCAAAGTTCTTTTCTTCATCAGACTAAAGAAAGGATTAAATTTTTGAAAAGATGTTTTGCCAGATTGCCTCATGCTGGTACTGAAAAAGAAGAAAACCAAACAACCAAGCAGAGCTCCCCTTTCACAATTATGCCTTTTGTCCTCAGGCAATTGTCTCTCATCACATTTTTTTCACGTTTCTCTCTTCTTTTGTGGTAGACATTACTATTATGCATCATTATCAACTTCCCCTTTACCTCCAAGAACACAAAAGTTTACACTTCCTGCCTCTGAAAATTAGGCATATGACTAGAGACTATAAAATATGAACATAAGCAATGAAAGGAGAGAAGGGAGAAATGGTCCCTATGGCTAAAATTATTCACAACATAGACCTTGTCATGATCAGTCTCTAACTTCCCAATCATGATAATATCAGTATATTTCCCTTACACCTTCAGTTACCTAAGGATGAATCATACAATATATCTGTTAGTGTTCAGAGATACAGAACCACTAGGTATTAGACAAATGATGGATGGATAGATAGATAGATAGACAGATAGATAGATAGAATAGAAAGAGAGAGAGAGATAAAGATATTACAAGGAATCAGACTTAAGCAAAAATGGAAGCTAATTAAGCAGTCTTTGAAAGGTTGCCTGTAGATGATGCTGGATCTTGAAGTCTTCATGCTGGACAGTCATGAGAGGAGCATGACTGTGAAGTGGAAAGGAACAAGAACAAATCAGAGCCACAAGCACAAGCCAGAATCATCCCCTAAAACACTGGAAAGCCGTATCAGTTCTTGTTTCCTCTGACCTGTGTGACAATATGAAAGTGGACAGAATAACAAAACCCAAAAATGCCCTAACCCTGAAACCTGTGAATATGTTCTATATGTACCAAAGGGGAATTAGAGTTTCAGACAGAATTGAAAACACCTAGGTTGATTTGATGTGTGAGAGTAATGTTTTATATAAGTGAGTGATAGAAACTGTTTCAGCTCCATTATATCTAAAGAAGGAGCAGAAATTTATATCATGTGGGTCTGGTTTGAATAAAAGTTTGACCTTTTAAAATAAAATGATATATAATCTCAGGAAGTAGCCTGAACCATTCATTAATACTAATTGTTGTTGGTGGAAATCAACTTTAGGATAGGACACATGTCCTGACTTTTCTAAGTGGTCTGATGTAATCATAGGATTCCTTCAAAGTAGAATAGGGTGGGAGAACAGCCAGTGTCAGAGCAATGACCCATGGGGAAAACTCCGTCAGCCATTCTTGCCTTTGAAGACAAAAAAAAAAGAGAGAGAGAGAGAGAGATCATGAGGCAAAGGAGGTGAGAAGTGTCCAGAAGCTGGGAAAAGCAAAGAAAATGGATGCACTTCATAATGCCTCTAAATATGAAGGTAGCCCTGCAGACTTTTGACTGTATCCCAGTGAGACACATGTCGAATAGTCTAACCTGCTGCACTATAAGATGATAAACCTCCTTGATTGTGATCATTTGTTGTAGCAGGAACAGAAACTGAATTTCAGTGTTCTGCAGAAACCAGGCCTCCTCCCCAGAGCTGCACATCTATAGCAAACCAAGGAGTCGGAGAAGCTGAGGAAGTTGGAAGATTCAGAATTCAGTACAAGAGTTTCAGGCCCCACTTCCACTTTATGATGAGGTAAAATTACAGATAGGCATCATGAATGAGCTACAAAAGACCTGCTGCTTCTCTGCCGCTTTCCAAATCTCCTGAGAATCTCAGCACTCTGAGAAATTTGTTTTAACCTAACTAAATCGACATATAATAAAGCCATCACTGATGTCCCCCATGCCATTGACATCACCTCAGAATTTTTTTCCTTTTTTTTTTGCTTTTTTGTTTGTTTTTGTTTTTTGGAAAAAAATTAATATCAAACTGATGAATTTTGAATTTTTTTTTTGAGACAGGGTTTTGCTGTGTAGCTCAGTCTGGCCTTGAACTCAAGATCCTCCTTCTTCAACCTCCCAAGTAATGGTGTAACATTAAAATGATTAAATATATTCAGTGTATGAGTATGTGTGTGAAATAACAAAAAAATTCTTCATGACTCTAGTGTACCGTGTATAAACATCAATATGTACTTTTCATATAAACTTACTTGTTCAGCTACTTTAAAAAGATTAACTTTGACTAAACTAGCAGCAGGTTCCTAATAAGGACCTATGGAATATCATACTGAGCATTTCATGAAAATGTCTGGTTTCCTACAAACTGTGATTATTCTATATTCACTTAAATTAATGAAAGATTCAGTATGCCTATATTGCAACTATAAAAAGTTAGTCAAGTTCTTAAATGGAGGAAATATTTCTAGGCTTTAGTACCCTCTCCAATCTGATCTGGTTGATCTTGAAAAAATTATCTTATTTCTCTGAAGCATAATTGCCTTATCTGTAAAATAGAAATGATTTCATCGGCTATCTTCAATCCCATGAAACTTATAATTAAATTATCTACAGTTTTCTGAAGCCAAAGGAAATATAGTAGAAAGAGTTGTTGCAATAAAGTGTTTTAACTGCTTGACATATTCGGCCTCCGCTGATGAAAAAAGCAACCATAAGAGTAACCACATCAATAGCAACCATCAAGATCTATTTTTTTAAGAACTTGCATAAGAAGAATCAATAAAGACCTTAAACAACATAAGGTTGCTGTCCTCACATGCATCAGTCATAAGCCTTTCAAAAACGTGGAAAAGAAACTAATTCTTCCTTAACCTGAAAAATAGCAAAGCAATATTAAAAGGATCGGGTAAGTGGCATATTAAAAGAATGAACTCTTTGAATCTTCATTGTTTTACAGTGAGCCATACTGGCCTCAACCAGTACTTTTTTGAAACACAGTCTGAAAAATGCAAATTTTGACTGTAAAATGTATTAGGAATGTAACTTATTTGCTATATGTGTTATCTAAGAGAAAGAAAAAAATAAAAACTGCTGTGAAAACATTAAAAAAAGTTTGGCCACATTAAAAGAGTAAGGTACAAAATGACACAAGGATAATGATTTTCCCCCTAAACTCCTCTCCTAAACATAAGTGCTCCAAAAGTTCCCTTCACCAGATGGCTAACCCAGCCGAGAGAAAACAACCAACTTGATTTCAAATGTGAGAGTAATTTTTTATTTAAATGAAATATAGATACAGTCTCAACTTCATTATATCTAAGAGGGGAGCTCAAGTGTTCCGCATGTGGGTCTGGTTTGAGTAAAAGTTTGTCTTTTTGGATAAAAATCATATGTCATCCCAAGCAGTGGCCTGAGCCATTTGCTAATACTAATTGTTGCTGGTTGAAAGCAGAGTACAGGATTGTTAAAATCTTCCCTGGCAGAAACCTGATCTGTGGAAATGTACTTCACAGGAACTGTGATGAAGTTTGCAGCTGGCAGGAGAGTGTGACAATGTGGCCACATACGTCTCCATCTTCCCTTTGGCAAAAGAATTGAAACTCACATGAAAACGACTCAGAGAGAGAGATGATGACCCAAAATACAGACTTGGCATTCTTTTTCTCCCTAACTCACCCCAGCCCAAGATTTGACAACAAAAATTGAAGCCGGTATATGTGCCATTTCTGAGAACATATATTTTTCAAAAATTATTATTTAATGATGTGACTGTTTTGAGCATATTTAATATAAGTACATTGAAGGTATAACACTGGCAAGTTAGAAAACCACCAACTAAAGCCAGATGTATGAAGTCAATTGATGGTTTAGTTTAAAGCACCAGCACCACATTGAAAGGTTTGTTATGAGCCATTTCACAGGAAAACAAACAAAAATTGTTTACCTGTTATCCCAGGTACCTAAAAATCATTGCCCTTTAAGATTATTATTAACTAATCCATACAGGATCAAAATAAGTGAATTTTGTTAGTTAAAAGGTTAAGTTATGAATGTAAACCTTTGATATTATTAGACATGACAATATTTGAGAATTCAATAATGCTCTGTAAGTTACAATATAAATTACCTTGTATTTTAAATTGTTGTAGGACGTGAAAAATTGTTATAAGCTACTATGATATTCTTCTTAGATTTAACTTTTGTTCACTATTACAAAGAACTTTCCCCCACCCACCCCCACAATAAACACTAGAAAAAACTGGTCATGAACCTGTCATTTCCGTTTTACTGGGCATTACCGTGCCTTCTCCCAGACTATGGAAAACGGTATCTGAGCACTGTTCATTTGAAAGAATCAACATTTAATATTATGTAGATATTCTACATGTACTTTACAGTCTAAATAGTGACGCATGTCTTTGCTATCTATACGATTATTAAGCATTTATTTAATCAAGATAAACACCTGTGTATTGGCCTTTCAGGTTTATTAAAATTAGACCTCCCAATACTCTTGTTTTTCAACCAAACTTTCACTATCACCATTTCACAACCAAAGAAACACAGGTCCAAAAATCCTGAGCAGAAATGAGACTCTGCACCATGCCTTCTGATCATATGGTAAGGAGAAGGAAGTCACAATTACAGATCCTGATTTGAAAAAGTATAGAGTAGTTCATTCCATGAAAGAGATCTAAAGTACATTTTTTACTTATATAGAAAAAAGAACCTTTATGGTTTATCACTTATCGGTCAAAGGTATTACAAATTATAACCTTATGAAAATGTTGTCACAGGCTTATGAAATAAACTTGTCCCAATACCTGATTAGCACTCTTTAGCTCTAAACTTTTAAAGGCATAAATATTTTGTCTTTTTAGGTTAATGCGTTTTTAACCACATAGTTTAAACAAATTATATCATATATGTTTTATCTAATAATATACTGTTTTAATCAATTTCATGAAAATGGCTCCTAAATTTATCTTTAAAAATAACTTCTAGGCTGGGTGTGGTGGCACATACCTGTATGCAAGCACTCAGAAGGCTAAGGCAGAAGGATTGCTGTGAGCTCGAGGCCAGCCTGGACTACAAAGTGAGTTCAAGTTCAATCTGAACTGCACAGTGAAACCATGTCTCAAAAAGAAAAAAAAAAAAAGCCCTTCCTATTTCTATATAACAGGTAATTCTACATAACAAACCAGTGGTTTGCAAACTGAGTCACCAGAGAAATTTTTTGCATGTTGGTGCTTGGCTCCGATTTCCAGAGATTCTGATTTGATTTCTCTGGAGTATGACTTGGTCATCAGAATCCTTTTTTACATTCCCTAGGTGAGTCTAATGAGCAGCCATGATTGAGACCCACTCTAATGGCTAGCTGCCTCACAAACTGAGAAATACTCTAAGCGATGCCAAGTTTATTGGGTAATGCAATGTCTTGGGTTACATCTCTCTAGTCCTGTTCCTAGCCTTGTTGTTGTTGTTGTTGGTGGTGGTGTTGTTGTCGTTGTTTGGTTGGTTGGTTGGGGGTGTTTGTTTGTTTGTTTTTAGAATAAGTAAAATGACTGCTCTTTAAATATTGGCTCTATAAACCAACTTAAACAAAGAATGTCCCCAGACTTTCAAAGGGGTACTTGTTTTAAATCATCTTGGAAAAATTTTACTTCTAGAAAAACAACTCATTTTACAAGCAGGAAATATAATCTGCAACTTTCACTGCCTCTGATAAAAATTCCAGTAATCTAAAAAATATTTATGCATCCTAGAGAACACAACACACATGGACACAATTATTTCCGCACATAAATTGGCATGATTCTTGAATCAATAGATAGTGTTTCTGTGAGTTCACTAGGCTTGTGCACTACAATGAAATTAGCTCCTTGGCATCTACGCAACAGTGACCAAGTCCCCTGACATGGTTGACAAGATCCTGCCTACCCTCATCTCCATTCCTAAACAATCTTATTTGCTCCTTTTCCTTGGCCCTCCACTTTCAACTCTTCCTACTCTGAGAGGCCATCTCTTCACAGACTGCCTTGCTGCACTAAGCCCACCGGGATATCGTTGCTTATCACATTCTTAGCTCTAGATCTACACTGTAAGCTTCATGCAGGAGGATCCCATGTCATATATATCTTTTCCCCCCTAGCAGATTTTAAAAACTTTTGACCTACTGAAGTGATTTGTATCCAAAATCCATCAGATACCTGATCTAATGAACCACAACCATGGGTATGACTTGAACATCCAGACTCAAATTCATATTTTATATCATTCAAAGAAAGAGAAGAACACGCAAGTGATTATATAGTCTGTCTTGGTTACTTTTTACTCCTTGCTGAGACAAAACACCTGACACACAAACTAGGGAAGGAAAGGTTTATCTAACTTACAGTTTTTGGAGGTTTCAGTCCACAATCAGCTGGCTCCAAGGCAGGGTGGCATGGCACGGGGACAACACTTCAAGGCAGCAGCCCAGCAAAAGCAGCCAGAGTAAAAGGGGGGAGCAGAGCAAGCCTCTTCTCCTCCTTTATATAGTACACAGGACACCCCCCCACCCCCACCAGAGTGGGTGTAGCATCCACAAACATCCTTGCCTTCCTTTGCACAGGATGAGGATGTTTACAAAGTAAGACCCCTGGCTCCCTCCTGAGTCTCTCAGTTAAACTTCTGACCTTCTCAAATTGACACAATGGCCAGGTAACTGTTTGTGCTCTATACCCCAGGATGTAGAGCTGCTGCCTTACTTAATTAAGCTTATAGACTTCTCAAGTTGACACAATGTATAAACCATAGCATAGTCAGATAGCACCAGTATGTTAAAATACTGAAATTAATTTGCATTATTAAATTTGGCATTTTAAGGACTTTCTTAGCAGAAGGATATTAAATGATCATGTGTACCAAGAAGCAATTTGTAGCAAGAAGCAGCTACTTAGCACTTTTACCCTTATTCTTGATCAAGGCTGTTAGCTGACTGCCTATACATATCCCAAGATGACATTTTCCAACTTTTACAGTTAAATGTGCTTATATGATGCCTACCAATGATCTTTGAGAAGGACTGATAGGAACCCCTTCCAATTCGACCCATATAAATGTGTGATCATTCAAAACTGTATGATAGTAGTTGTTCTTTTCTCTTCCAGTGGTTTGATGCCAATTCAAGCAGACAGGCAGAACCACAAGAGAAAAGGAAATTGTATTGCTGAAACACCATCAGAAGAAAGCTGCTTGCTTGATTTTATGCGTGAGCTAGGCAACCCTGGTACTAAGCAACTGAGATGGGGGGGTGTCAGTCAGTTACAGTGCTAATAAACAACTGGCATGGTTCCTTTCTCAAAATGATGTCCATACAATATTAATGTAGAAAAACAAATGTTGATGTTGCCACTGTTGTCCAAGAGATTCAGTACCTGGATTCTTTTACCAGTATCCCACTTGGAACTGCTTCTCGCACAAGGAAACATTCCCTCACCAAAGCCTCTCCTCAGCTCTGACCCACCACCAGTGAGCATTTTGAGCATTCATTATGTGTATACTATGCTACTTGTTCTTTCATAGATCATCTCATCACTAACACCACAAAATCCCACCAGGCAGGTATCATTACCCTCCCTTTACATGACGGAAGACAGAACACAAGTTTACCTGCTGGTAGGTGGCAGAATCTAAATTCAAACTCACTCTTCTCAATTCAAACTCGCTAGCAACAGCTCTGCTCACCAGGGAGCCCTTCTGATCTGACCTATACTTATCCTATGTCCTTGCTCCCATTTTAGAATTTTTCTTGGAGTGGTAGTTTATGGAAAGGGCAATGTGGGAACTCTCCTCTGTGGAAGCCAAGTCTTTTCACTGAGACTGCAGTGGGTGGAGGAGGTGTAACTGGCCTCTGCATTTAAAAATTGGAACACATTTTTTCCATGGAAAAAAATATTGTGCAGAGATCGACTATGGTTCAAATTGTATGCAAAAGCACTTTGCAAACCATCAAGAAGTATATAATATGTCTATAAGGAATTACTATTCTGCAGTACATTAGCACTTTGATTCTAACACATTGTGGATTAAATCGCCTTTTGTGAAGTAGTTTGAGAATTTAACCACTGAGTGTTATATTGTCTCAAAGGAAAGATACATTCCAATAGCCAAACAACTGACTTGCAACAGAGTTTTGGAACCCAGTCCATTCGTAAACTGCAAACTGCCTGGATTAGCATTAAGAGGACATATCATCACCATCTTCAGCAAGTATTATTTATTAAGGATAGTGCATGGGATGAAGGCTTCAGGGTAAAGAAAAAAAGAAGGGAAGTGTTAATCTAATTTTTAAATGGCTACAATTTCACATCCCTCCTTGTGAATGAACTCAAGCTATTCTAAAACTTCCTTCTCATCTGTCTTTTCATTTTCTTTCCCATTTTCATTTATCTTTTATTCTATTCTCTTTTGTTCTTTCACCATTCCTATTTTTATCCATATTAACTCAATATTTTTTCTTGCACTGAACACTCTTTTTGGAGACTGATTATACTCCCAGACTCCAACCACTCCAGCATGAACCTTTATTGCTTCTCTTTTGAGCTGCTCTAAACTTCTCCAAACCAGTTTCCTAGCCCCTGTGTCTCCCTGCTGCCATCCAGTGAAAATAGGAACACTGCTGCCAGATCAGCACTGATACTTTTACTCATGGAATTTAAAAATTCTTCACATTGCATTTAGACGCCCTACAAGTCCTGGATCTGTAGCCCAGCCCTATGTAAAGCTCTCTTACTTGTAACCTCTTAGTTAGGTCAAATTGATCTTCATGTTACTCCCCAAACATGCTTCTTTCTTTATAATTTACTATTCTGTCTTCCTCTGCAGGGCCCCTGAAATCACTAGCATGCACTTCTATTCATCCTGCAATACGCCCCTCAAAAGCCATTTACTTTCAGAGTGTTCCTCAGCTATAGATCCTTTATTGCTTCTTTGGAAAAAAGAGCCAATGTTTGTTGAACAATTTTTATATATTAGATACAGCGCTGGGCACTTTTCACATAGAATTCTATCAAGTGTTCACAAAGTGATTACAAAGCAGCTGCCAACTATCCCACTATTCAGACATGGGAACCAAGAGGAAAAGGGTGTGCTTTATGTCAAGAAATGGCAGAGCCACTATTTACTCTGATATACACCCGGACTGCAAAGCCCATGTTCATCTCTTTCCACCAAGCCTTACTGCCTCCTTCACTATTTATCTTAGAGCAAGGACTTAAAATATGAAATGTTACTCATCAGTGTCTCCATAATATCACAGATAATTTCAGGTCAGAAAGTAAGTCTCAAACATCTTGCATCCTGGAGTACCTACTGCCATTCCTTGAATAGTAGAAATTCTTTTTATTTTTTTTTTTTTTTTTTTTTTTTTTTTTTTTTTTTTTTTTTTTTTTTTTTTTTTTTTTTTTTTTTTTTTTTTTTTTTTTTTTTTTTTTTTTTTTTTGCGGCCCCGGAGATTGAACCCACAACCTCGCGCCTGCCAGGGCAGGCGCTTAAGGGACTGAGCCAAACTCCCTGCCCTGGTTTTTTGAGGTAGGTTCGCACTATGTAGCTCAGGTCAAGGCTCGTGTTGTAGCCCAAGCCTGCCTGTAACTCACAACGCTCCGCCTACCTCAGCCTCCCAAGTGCTGGGATTAAAGGCGTGCGCCACCAGGCCCGGCTGGATAGTAGAAACTTAATGTGACATTAATGTGAAAATGTCCCATGGGGCATGATACTGAGAGGGTTAAATTTTAAAAGTCCCTGTATTGTTGCCATATGCAACTAACTCATCAGGAAACAACTATGGAATCATATGTCCACAGACACATTAATACAAGGAATCAGGTATGGGATTCTTAGCAATACAATTCTCTAAAGAGATTCTGAACTGAACAGAAACTAGAATAATTGACTCTTGCTGTTTGCATCTGGCAAAGTTTGAGAAGAATGGGATATTGACTGTCAGCAGATCCTGAAAATACTTTGTTTATTTGTTTAGCTATTTAACGTGAGCCATTTGCCAAGTCTGAAGACCCAAGTACAAGGCTGAGACACAAACAGTGTTTCTTCTTAGCCAGTAATAGCTTCTAATACCAGCTAGAATCCTACACCAGTTAAGAAATAAATAAATGTGCCTTTTTCTTTCCTTTTAGAATCTCAAAGTTTATAAATCTGGGATCTGTTGTGTACGGAAAAGAGAGTTCCAAAAATGGAGAACCTCCATTAAACTCAAACCCCCTGGCAACTGAGACTTCAGATCATAGAAACAATCAGAGTTCATGTTTATTCCAATCTCAGTGGCCCAGGAACAAGATTAAAATTGCTATTAACTCTGAATGAGCTGCATTGTGATTCAATTTAGGGTTCAGTTCAACCCTGTAAATTACTATGATATTTTTATTGATACCATGAAAATGTACCCTTGATTCTCTATTGTCAGAAAAGCATGTTGTTGAAACACTTAAAATGCCTTGGCACATTTTGAAAGTGCTTTTTACAATGGAGACATGAAATTAATGGTGCATTTCAGTCAACACATCCAGCACAACCCCCTTTCTTTCCTCTTCCTCAAAGCCACAGAATAAAACAAAGTAGGTCCAAATGAATCCTCTGAACATGACTCTAATGGTAATAACATCTGGGTAGCAAGGGATGGAAATCAGGGTTGCAATCTCTTCCCATATCGTAATGTACACATGAACAGCATTAAGCTAATTTTTTATTATCAGATTTCACTTTTCAGTGAAGGTTTAATTACCAACTCTTATCATCATTCTACAAGGGAGTTTGGTAGTCTACCTCCCATTTCTAGCTTCCCCAATTATTCTCTTGGAAGACTCCAAACTGTTCCTTTCTCTGCCTCCTCTTTCTGTGCCCCTGTCAGAAAGCTTCAGATCCCACAAGAATTCTCAACACTCCACTAGCAGCAGTTTTTTTTGAACCAGTATTATCCCAACCATGCAATGGTTTCCAGCCATCAAGCACATAATCTCAGTTGTACATTAGCCTGGAAATGCCCCCCACCACCACTTTTGGTTATCTTATCCACAACATGTGCAAATATTACCTCATCCATCCCTTGTGCTGGTTCCAGAGATTAACCCCAAAACTGTCATGATAAATGTACAATTTAAAAAATAGTCAGTTTCCTCAATTTTTTTTTGCCAGTCTTGTTTTAAATTTCATCTCCTGTTATGACATGGCTACTAGAACTTGTCATCTTTTATAGTTTGTCATTTCCAAACATTGGAGCCAAATATGATGTCATAAGTTCTGGTAGCACAACTCTTATCTAAAGGAAAAAGCTTGCCTGGGGCTTTTAATAATGTTTTTATTTGTTATAACAACACAGAGAGCACAAGTTGGAAAACATATTTTTAAGAGAAACCAATGGTACAGATTTCAACCTTTAACCAGGAATAGTATTCTTTAAATATTTCAAAAGAAAGATGAATTCTACTCCTCAGACAGATTAGCCATTGATTAGCAAAGATTTTATTCATCAGTCTTCAAAACTGACCAAATGTATTATCCAAGCCACAATATTGTCACTTTCACACAAGAACTGTGTGAGTATCATGGAAAGTACTTTCAAAAGGTCAAAGATTTTGTTCCTAACCAAAATAATTTAAACATTTGATCTTTTTCAAGCATTAAGATTCTCTCCGTTTATAATTATCATGTTACATCATATTTAAATGCATAAATGGAAGATTGTGTCATGGAAAACATAAGGGATTTGAAAACAGAAGACCAGGGCATGGACCTAGTTCAAATGATATTATTCTCTTATTTTTCTTCACTTATTAGAGATAATCAGTTTTAACTCAAAGTGCATGGGGACCATTGAACAAAGAAATCATGTGAAAATGTTTACGATTCCTAAAGAATTATCCCAATATATATTACCCTCTCTGCCAATTTTTAATTCTCATTTAAAGGTTAAGCTTACTAGAGTTGGTGCTGGATTCCATGTTTACTTTGTGTATCCTCTCTCAGCATTGGCCACACTGTACACTAATTATATCTGTTTAAGTCCCCCTCCCACAGGTCTGCAACCTTCTTCAATTCAATGCATCCTTATATATCAGGAGGCTAGGGCAGTCCTGGTATGCATACCTTTTGAGTGATTTACTTGCTAAATAAAATACTTACCCCAATTTTTCATTAATTCATTTCCCATTTTCCTTTTTTTAATGAAAATCCAAGGCTCTTGTCTTCACCTCATTGCTAAACTGTCTACACAAAGTACTGTTAATTTTTACTGCCTCCTAAACTTTCCTCTGCTTTTATTTTTCCATGGAATTTCTCCTTAGTCACAATAAGAAAATCAGCAATGTAACTAAAGAAATGGCCACGAGTAAGAAATTTATCTTGTCTTAGTAATTAATCTTTAAGATTCATAAAATTTTGAATAGAAATCCACAGTATATCCGAATTTACTTAGTAAAAATAATGTTCTCCTAAATATTTGATTAAAATTGGTGCTCTGTGAAAATAGACCAGATTGTCCTGTGCATTCAAAGACCTAATAGTTTTAAATAATTAGCTGAACAAAGACATAGAAACAATCTATATTGAAGGTTTTTTTAATATGTTAAAAAAATGTAAAGAGGAAATTTGGTCTCACAAAGAAAGCTAATTTGACTTCTTATTACCACCAAATAAGTGAACTAGAAAGTCCAGAGAGAGAACATTGGCATTGTGAAGGACATGATATATTATATTTTAGGATAAGCTGGTTTTTATATTTAAATCACCTGGTGAGGTGTTCGTTTAACACAAGGTCTCATTGATCCACCACTAGGCCTTATAATGGTGTTTTTTAAAAAAAAAAAAATCCAATGTCCTTCCACTGTGCAGCTACCACTGAGATTTTCTGAAGCATCCTCAAGATTGAGACCACAGGAGGAGGCATAACTGGAAAACTTGGAAATGAGGAACAATCTTCTGGAAGTTAAACTCCACAAATAGACCTAACCTCACTATCAGAATTCAGATGACTAACTCCACGAGATAGAATAGCTTTCAAATACAGATTTGACTGTATCTCAGTTGGGGATATTGATATAGCCAAGACATGATATTTCTGTTAAAATGAGGTACTTATCTTCAATGAAAGCATAGGAAAGAGAATTGCTATTGATCACTATTGACAGAACAATGATAGCACTGTTCAAGACAGCAACTCTGCCCTACACATACACCCTCTAGTGGAGGAGCCATTACACTTGGGTAAGGCAGTGTTGAAACACATGAGTCTTTAGATTTAAAATGTCCTCTGGCAAAATTCTAGCTCTGTAACTTGTTAGCAGCATGATCTTAGATAACTCACTTAACTACTCTGATCTTCATAGACTCATCTGCAAAATAGTTTTACCATGTATTAGTGTAAACCCATGTAAATTAGCACAATGCCTGGCATATAGTAAGAGCTCAGTGCTGAAAGATATTATAATTATTATTAATTACCATAGCTGTTGATGACATAGTTGTTGCAATTATTCAATTTACACTCCTTCTTTTGTTTTCATACTCACCAAGCAACTGTCTAATTATAATTTTGATTCCCATAAATATGGAAAAGGATGTAATTATTAATGACCAGAAGTGACTGCTCTATAAAATAGTCCTGTCTCATCACAAATTAATAGTTTGGCATTATTATTCTTAATCAGTCTTTTGTGAATAGGATTAGTGATATTCCTGAAACAAAATTACTATACTTATTTTAACACTGAATGTTTTTCCAGAGTGTTGAAAACTACTCCCTGGATTAACAGAGATCCTCGTAGAGACTTTTTACAGTCCAATACCACTGGGTCTATCCCAGGCAATAACCCGTTCTCTTTCCTATCGCCTACTTCAACTAACTGCAATACAGGGACTTAAAATTTTGTTCCATTGTTTTGGTTTTTTAAAAACTAGATGAAAAACCAGACGTGATGGCACATGCCTTTGATCCCAGCACTCGGGAGGCTGAGGTAGGAGGAGCATTGTGAGTTCGAGGCCGGCTTGGGCTACAATGAGAGCTCAAGGCCGGCCTGAGCTACATAGGGCAACACTGCCTCAAAAAACTAGGGTCAGGAGTTTGGCTCAGTGGCTTAAGTGCCTGTCTGGCAGGCGTGAGGTTGTGAGTTCAATCCCCAGTGCCACAATAAAAAATAAATAAATAAAAAATAAATAAATAAAACTAGATGATCACAATAAAATAAAGGTAGCAAATTAAGATTTGGGAGGACTAAGTAAACATGAAAGTATAAACTATAAAGCAGTGTTAGGTGTTACTTATTCAAGATACTGAATTATTGAGTATCTACTACATATCAGGCATTGTGGTAGCCCTTAAGCAGGATGTAAAACTGAGGCTTCACCTCATTCTGATAGGAAAAAACAAATAATAAAAAAAAAAACAGATTCTTGTAATGTGATTTAAGTACTGTGAAGAAAAACATACTACATTAAGGGGGAGTTAGACTGACGGAGTGGGAAGGCCAAGTGATATGGTTTGATTATTTGATCTGAAACAAGTGAAAATAAGGACCCAAGCAGACAGATACAGAAATAAAAGGAACAACATGTACTGAGTACTTGGAGAAGGGAACATGGCAGGGTTTACCATACTTATAAACTACTGGTCTTTTTTTAGGAAGAGACTAAAAATAAGATATCATCCTGAGCATTTTATGACCATGGGGTCCTGCAGAAGAGTCAAGAAAAGATTGAGACAGTGATAAGGGGGCTCCAGGCTGGGAACATGACTGATAAACCTGAGTACTGAAACTTGGAAAGCTTCCATGATTGGAGAAGAGATGACACACAAAGCAAAACAAAGTCTTAATCTTTTCCCCATTTCTCACAATCATTGCATTGCAATGCAATGGTCTCTGTCACAAACTCTGAAGAATGGTTCATTTCTCCCACAGTTAACAAACACAAAAGTTTGCATTCAGTTTTGTTGTTTTTTTTTCTTTTTTTGAGAATAAAACAAGGCTAAACAGAACAGAACAGAACAAAGCAGATCAGAATAAAACAATGCAAACAACACAGGATTTAAAAGCAAGACAACAGGAAATCAACAGTGGCTACCATAATGTCTCTTGTTTTCTTCAAAATAGTTGTCCATGTCTTCACACACAATGAATTCAAACAAACAAACAAAAAAAAGTATAAAACCAATAAAAACAAAAGAATGAAAGCATTACAGGTCTTCAAAATCAAAAAAGAGGAAAATCAACTGCATTCAGTTTTAGGGGTTGATGGAACTCCTGAAGTTCATTTTTCTGTTACAGACTCACAATCAAATACTCCTGCCTTAAAAGATTTCAGAGTTGCCCGTGGCAGATTCATAACCCTCTGACACTATGGAGCAAATTCACATCCCCTAATTTATGACCATTTGCTAGATTCCAGTTTTAGACAAAATTGCATTAATCTCTACGTTGTAAGAGATAAAAAGCTGGGCACTCAATAACTGAGATAGCTCTTCCTAAGAAAGCCAATCAGGGGCACAAATTCTACAATGCCCATGAATTTAGAAAGTGATGCAAACTTGCAAGATCCATTTTGGCAAAATGTATATTTGATTCACAAAACAATATGAATACTATCTCTGAGTGTATTATATTGTATTTAATCATTGTAAACCCCCAAGTTGATAGAAAATTTCAGAATATAAAAATATTATATCTACATAGGTGATAGATTTTATTTCTAAAGACTAGAATATCAAGAGCCTGAAATATGTCTTCTGTCTTTAACCAACTGCCACAAAAGCAGTGGGCTGCTTTTCCTCAAGTCTTATTTGTTGCTTCTAATATGTAGCTAGATCTAAAGGGATACAGCTAAAACTAGAGAAAAGAATATTTCTGACATTATAGATTTTAACTTCCTGCAAAGCATTCTGTTCTCATACACTCTTGTGACCTTATGGAAATGAGAACCATGAAAACATTTCTGGCTTGAGGGTTAATCTATAGTTCACTTTCTCCAATGTGATCCACCAGACACCAGATGGGATTCTAAAATGAACTAAGTTCCAACTACAAAGCACTCTTGTAGCCTGAGGCAGGAGAAGGCATTACAAATATGTGTGCTATGTAGAAGTCCCAGTGGGACTCCATTAAGGAGACTGTCATGAATAGCATGTCCACTCTGGGAAGCAAACCATTCGGAGATTCTCAATTCACTCTGAGCACTGACCTTGCAGCATGGGCAAGAAGGACAATTTGAACCATCTGTACACAATACATTTCAGGGAAGGCTGCAACACTCTTGCCACATGACTTTATGGTCATAGCCCCAGATCCTTCCCAGCTCCAAGCTCATAGGATATGTTCTGTATAGGTGCTGATTTAGCCTTCTACATATTGTAATGAGTAAACATGAACTTTGTCATCACTCATACCTGGATTGAATTCTTGCTCCACCATCTCCCAGCTACTTGATTTTAGGCATGTTACTGAATCTCTAAGCTCCAGTCTACTCATTTGTAAAATGGGGATAATTATGCCTAACCTTGGACAGTACATGTAGTGAGTGAGAAAGCGGTATGAGGATGCAATGCAGTGCAAAGATTAAGAGCTCTACATTCTGTCAGTTTCAGATTCCTCATCTATAAAATGAGAATAACAAAGAGCTTTCATAATCTTTATGAAGATACAATGAGTTAATATGTGTAAAGGACTTCAGTCAGTTTGATACAAGTTAAATGCTTAATAAATGTCCATATTATTGGTTCATTCACATGAGATATTTACCAGGATGGAGTGAGAAAGAGCGTAAAACTAGTAATATTATTACCCTTTAATTTTATTCCTGAACCCAAACTTTTTTGTGTTGTTCTACAAATAAATTAAGAATGTTTAGCACCCTCAAGACCATTTATTTTCAAATGCCCTAAAGGTTTTCATACCATGTGTAGATTGCCTCTACCAAATTCAGTATATGTCAGTTCTCCATATAAAGCATCAGCTAAAGGAGAGAATATCGAACTGAAGTCAAAGATATATAGTAGAAAATTTTGGCACTGTCTACCAAAACATGTCCTGGTATTTCTTGAAAATCTCAACAAGAAGAGAAGTTTTTAGTCACCAATGAAAGATGTGTATAGTACTAGGCTCAAAATAGCTATTTTCATCCTGCAGCCAGGATACTTTAAAGAGGAGAAAGTGCAATTGTACACACTACCATGAAAATGATTCCAGGTGCAATGAGCTCTCAAGATTTATATTACTCAACTCTTAATTTATTTCCTTTAATCCACATGATTTTTCCCAGCTTCTCAGTTGCCAGCCACATGTTTTGCAATAATGACTGTGGTAGCACCAAACTGAAATTAGATGTTGTGAGTGTATTTCCTCAGTGTCCAACAGGAAAAAAATGTTTTTAACAATCATTTCTCTTGTAATATTTTCAAAAAGGAAAAAGTGAATATCTAATGCCAAATCTTGGTCTTCTGCCTGAGACTGTCCAGTATGTACATAGTTACTAGAAAACAAGTTTTTCCTGCTCTGATAATAAGTTTACTCCCTGTATTTCAGAGCTGCCCTCAGATTCCAAAGCTGCTCTCTCAGATGCATGGTACAAGGAGCACAGGGTAGAGGCAGCTAATTAAAACAAAAATCCTTTGCAACTCTGTACAGATGCAACTTTTTAAAAAATGATAATATAGGAATAACGTCTAATGGATAATATGGTGTCATGTTTTCTACATTCCAAAAGAAAAATGATATGAATCTGTGCAGATAAACTTAGGAAAAAGAAAAAAAAATCTCAATGAACAAAACCTCTAACTTGGTGACTAAAAATCAACCTTTTTAAAGGTAGAAAAAGCTTTTATCTATCAAAATTTCTGCTAAGAAACTTGTTTGCTTATGATTCCTCATGAGCAAAAATGACTTCTTACAACTAATTCAGGAAACAGAGATAACTATGCACACAGAATAATGCCTATCACTGTTGTTTAAAATTGTATCTATAGAAAACAAACTGTGAAAGTTCCACCAAATTGGCACTATTGATGCTTTCCCTTAAGATGTCTGAGTAAGACTTCATTAGAATGGAAAGATAATTTGTGAAGATTTTACATGAAAAACAATTATATGAATTTTCATTTTAATATTAAATATGAATTTATAATGTCCTCTTTTAAAAATAAAAAAGTATTTATTCTACATTATCTGTTATCGCAGAAAACTGCAGAATAAGCCATTTTGTTACCTTCTCTGTGATATCTCAGAGGCTTTAGATATATAAGCAGCAGTCACTTCTCACTGTGCATGTGTGATGATAATTTATTTTTTAAAACAGAACATCCACCTTCTCATGCTGTGTGGATGTGGTGTCCACATCAACATCAGACAAAGCAAGCATGCCTTATGAGCAGAGGCTAAAAGATCAATAAATCATTTCATGAGCAACATACATTAAAATGCTCTATCCTTTATGTGTATGATTGCCTTGGTGTTGTCTTTATCTCTGCTACAGCTTAACTTCTTTTTCTTTTCCTTTCTGTTTAATATGAGTGCCAGTGTTTTGATGTCATATGTTTTGCCTTATTCAGCCATTTGGAGTACAGGTGTGCCACTGTGTTTCTGATGGAGTGTTGCTATTCCAGAGTGCCCCATCCAAAACGCAACCGCACACGTGTAATCCAAACCCGAGGATGAGTCAACCACTGTGTTTGTTCTGCTGCTTAAGAGAACTCCTTACTACCTCTGTAGAATGCAGAATTAGTAACATACACAATAGTTAAAGAATAATAGTGAACTTTAAAAGACCTCAGTTTTCCTCTAGGAATTTTCAAGGAACAGTTTTTCTGTGTGCATCCTACTAGAGTTACAATCAATATTGTCAGATTGCAAAAGTCTTTCCTTAGCAAACCATCTTAGAAACCGCCTTAGGTTTTCTTAGAAACCACCCTTCATGGGCTTCATACCACTTCCAAAATGGAAACATTCTACAACACAGTTAAATGATTTTCTGAGTCAGAGCAGAAAGCTTGAGGGAATTTCTTGCAATAAACATACTCCTCTAAATTCTGGTCAAGATTGTCTTGAGCTAGACAAACACAAACAAAATTCATTTTTCTTTGAAAATGTTTCTGTTTCTTAACACATTAAGGAAATAACCACTTTCAAAAAGCTTCCAACAACAAAGAGAACAGCCTGGTTTGGGGGTTTAGTCTGGGTGTTATTCTCAAGGCATATTTTGGAGAGAGTGCTCTATTGGAAACTTGCCTCTTCCAGTGCTTATTTCTGGAACTGGTGCAGTTAAGAGATGATTAGTAAAACTAAGACGCTGAAAGAAAGGGAATAAATGGAAGGACAGGTGTCATATTCGTTTGTACTCCCCTTTAGAGCTTGCACAGCCCTTTCCATGGTGGCGGATTTGGCACTATGTGGGTGGCTGCCTGACGTCAAATGCTGAGCCGTCTGGCTCCCAGGGCACTGACAGCCTGTCTCCTCCACTTCAGAACTCTCCAGTGATGAGTCTCTGACCTTTTAAACAAAAAAACCTGAGTACCATATGGGGATTTTAAAAGTGCTATCTAACAATACAAGGACTTTATGGGGCACATGCAAACGTCACCCTGCTGCATGGCTTAGTTTGTTCTATGGTTTCAGTTGTGAGAAACCACCTTCCAGTCTGTATCATGTAATAAAAGAATAAATGTCTAGAGCAGAGAAGGATATACTATCTAACCCAAACTTGGAAAATACATTATAAACTGAAAAATTCTCCCAAGAAGTAATGTATTTTATTTTGAAGATAGGGAGACCTATTTCTAGAAAGTTAATTTTTTTCTATTATATTTTGAATTATAACTGCAAAATCAATTTAAGTACTTTTATGAAAATTTATAATTATGGAGTTAATATATGTATATATATATGTATATATAGTGTTTAGAATAAGTTAATAAGCTCCATGATTTCTATTTTAAATGTGTATATATATTGAATTAGGAATTCTGGATTTAATGTAATAGTTGATATTACCAGCAATGCAACATAATACTTCCAAGAGTTTGTCAACCACAGAAACATTTCTGTATAGGAGTTTCTGCAGCCAATATTATATATTTCACAAGACAGACACATTTTTTTTGTTATTGAAAAAAGTAAAACAGAATTTCATAACACAATAATAGAATAACAATAGTTAATGCATTACATATTGTCATCTTCAAAGTAGTTACTCAGAGTACAAGGTTTGGGTATAAAAAATTCTCCAATCGATATTAGCATGAACGTTCCTTTTCAAAGAGACACTAATAGTATAGTTACCTTGCATTTTCTCCCTTTTCCCTTTCTCCCTTTTGCATTTCCCACCTCCTAGTTCCTTTTTCCTTTTAAACAACTACTTCCCATCCCACAATATATTGTATATTCTAGATCTGTATTCTTTCAATTTCTCACAACAGGGAAACAACACAATGTTTACACATGCAAGTCTGATTTTTTTAACTTATGAATATGGTCTCAAGTTGCACCTATTTACCTATAAAAGTCTCAAGTTCATCTTTCTTTATTGCTGAGTAGTACTCCATTGTATAAAGATATCACATCTTTTTTATTCATTTCTCAGTTGATTGGTATTTGGGTTAGTCCCAAGATTTAGCTGCTATGAATTGTGCTGCTATAAACATTACAGACACATTTTGTATTAGTGTTTTCCTCAGGTAAAAATGAGAGTATAATGTAAAATTTGTAATATTTAAAACCAGAAGTCTCCCAAAGCCTTTGTCTAGAAGTATCTGTAATCAGAGGGCTGTATAGTGGAATTATGCAGTTTCCATGTTCAAAGTCAATGATCCCTAGATTGACAGAGCCACAGTGGTACTGAGAAGCAAGTGCCAGGTCCCCTTCCCACATGGCACACAAATAAGCACAGGACAGAGACAAAACTGCTAAACTAGGTTGGTCTTATGCCAGGTGCTTGATGCTGCATGGTCTTTGGGCCTACTACTGATGCTCTTGGGTTTGTAGAAGTAGAAATGAAATAATTATTCTTTAATTTGGGATGTCCCACAGCATCCTCAACGGGCCTGGAACTGTACACAAAAACAAGAAACAGCTCTTGAACAATTATGGCTAACAAGTGAAATCTGGTAGAGTTATAGAACTTGCTGGTAAGTGAGCTGAGCCCAACATTCTCCTTCGCCCTTCTTCCTGCATACCCAAAATGTCTGCTAGCCCTCCCTGTAGACTAGGATTCCCTAGTTCAGGCACCCACCAGCCTCTCTATTAAAACTTTCTTACATGTCTGCCACAGCTACTCATGACATAGTAAAGAATCAGAGTATGGATAAGTGAAGAGAGAAGTTGAAAAACTCAGATAGAAAACAGAAGGCTGAGCTGGGTTGACTCTGCCTAAGAAGCACATTAAATGCCTTATGATTTTCCTCTTTGTACCTTCTCCACAGTTTTAACCGTGGACATGGGAAATGAAATAAGTGAGACTTTGGAGTGATTTTCAAGTTATCAAATGAATGTGAAATGTAAAACAATCCTTACATTTTAAATAGTGAAGTTGAAATACAGGACACTTCAGTGTCATGCAAAGCACTGAAGATTCCAGATGTCTAATGTCTTATATTTCAGTACCAGGTCCTCTTTTTATTTGTTTTCCTTTGCAATGTGGTGAGGCAGGACATGCATAATGTCGCTTATTTGAACACTGTCAAAAGCTTTTGATGATAACTGTCAGCAAATCAACCACTCCCCTCTTCTAGGTTAGAGTTTGCTCAGTATTTGCTAGACTAAAATCTGACACACTAATCCCAAAAATCAAGTGGCAGAACTGATACTGACTTTGTTTCTTAACCCTGCCTGGGGAGTGAATGTCTACCCACATGTTTATGCCCATGATTCTCTTACATTTTAATATCCAAAGAAAAAGATTATAGTTAAGTTAGTCCAGTACCATACTGGGAAATGTAAACAAATATCTATTTTCATAAGTAACAGTGTGTCCTGATTTCCCTTGTAAGCTCAGAAGAGGAATGGAAACTGGTTAATGCAGAGGACAAACACTGCTACAGAGCGAATATCTCTCTCAGTGTGGTGCTCAGGATAAACATACATTCACATACTGTTTATTATACTTCAGAAATCATAAAAAAAGTTTAGTGTAGGGAAAATTTTTCTAGCTGTACTTAGAAAGTGACCTGAGATGTGGGAAAGTTGTCTATTGCTTATGTTTTCTTTTTTCACCCACTTTTGAATTCTTTGAGGCTCTATTTCCCCTGAGTTAAGCAGAGATTGCCACCCACCTTGGCTCTTCCTGCCTCTGCCCCAACAGAACCTCTTTGTTGTTTTATCTAATCAGATTCAGAGGCCTTGCTATGGTTGGCCCGCTTGGAGTTTTCAAGGAGGTTATATTTCTTATTTCCCAGGCTTCAGAAGAACTAAAAATAACTGGGTGAAAATCTGAAAGGCAAAGCTGCTCTATCTGCCAACATTATAAGGAGATAGTATCAAGCTTAACTAAAACACTGTATGTCTCTGTTCTTCTGTAGCAGTTAAAGCTAACTTGTATCTGACACTAGTTTGGTAGCTAGACTCTCTTATTATTTCTCATCTATATTTAATATATTCATTTTTGTTCTTATTTCTATCCATTAAAATATCCACATTAACAGGTATGCTTGCAAACTATCTCAAAAATGAAACTGCCCTTAAGTCCTTGGCCCTCCACCTTTGTGTACCTAATATTTTTAAAAAATAAATAAATTTAAAATGGCACCAAAGGAACATGTTCTATTCAAATGGCCACTATTGCTACGTATATACTTAAAATTGCTTCTTACATTTTAGCCTCATGCTAATTCTTCTACTATTCAGCACAGAATTTCATTCAGAAACTTAAACAGCATATGTCCCTAACATTCATTGTGAAGGATTTTTTAATCAAGACAATCTTCTTTTCATGAGGCACTGCCGGTAGAAACACCCATTTCTATGTTTTCTAAAGATGGATTATGCCCATGAAACATGGGTGAGGAAACATCTGTCATACATGAAAGATAAAATATATCTGGCTTTGCTTTTTCATGTCTTGTTTTTTAGGGCCATAAAAAATTAAGAGACTGCATTAGGGGAAAAAGTTCAAAAAAGGAGTTTGTACCATTAGCTTTCTGGGGAGTCAGAGGAGATATAGAATTTCAGTTCTGAACTTACAAATATACGAAACTAGAGATTATGAAAATAAATATTTAGCCATATTCCTAGTTGTCTTTTTGTAAAGTTAACAGTTTCATACTGAAGTGAAAGCAAACAAACATTAGTGAATTAAGAACTTTGTTCAAACTGCTTTCTTTGTCATGTTCACAGTGATAATCCTGTCTTACAAAACTAAGCAATAAAAAAAAAAAGATTAAAGACTCTCTAGGACAGTACTAAAAAATCCCATTGTTATTGGAAAGTACTTGCATGCAACGTGCGAATTTTAATGTCATCTTAAATATGGATGCAACAAGAAAGAGAAAGAAAGAAAAAACAAGAAAGAAAGAAGAAAAGGAAAGAAAGAAAGGGAAAGAGAAAGGAGAAAGAAAGAAACAAACAAACAAACAAAAAAGAGAGAGAGAACACAGTCATCCAGTTTACTAAACTGTTTCCCATATCTGAGCTAAGTTTCAATCAATAGGTCAGAATAATAAAACTAACTGACTTTAGTGGAGGGCGAGAAGATAATGAATAAGACTCTCAGTCATGTACAGGAATAGGAAAGTCATCATTTCCAATGTAATTTGAGCTCCCCATACCAAATGGCAGAATCATTGATGGAGAGTGTATGTTCATTTTTCCAATTCTGACCAATTTTAAGTTCCATTAGGAACCAAGTGAAGCATGATCTTTGGCTAGTCATAGCTCTCCAGGGCCTATAAATTCCTGATGCACAATAAATACTCATAAAATATATGTTGAATAAATGAATGAAAGAATAAATATATGTGCAGCCTGAGTAGACATGACCTTATTCCCAGTAAAATTTTAAGTGAGAAATAGGACAAATATGCCCAACTTTTTGCTAGCACTGTCCATATTTTAATTTCTTTCTCAACTCAAAAATATTTTTTCAATCTAAATCTTTGCAAACAATTAAATCAAAAATTTAAGTCATTATTTGAAAAACTGAAGACTTGTGTTCAGAATTAGTTATTCAAGGCAAGTTTTTGGAATGAGAGAAAAAAAAGATGCAGAGAGCATGAAATCTCTTTGTGGAACTTTCTGTGTGTGATACAGAGTGACTTAAAGAGAAGAATACGTGGTATTAAAGCTCACAAGAGACAGACAAAATTTTAAAAATGAAAATAGTCAAACATTCATTATTTTGCCTGGTTTAGGGGCTTATTGTCATTCCTAAAGCTTGTTTTGCTAAAAAATGCCTTTAAAGTATAAAAATTTTCTCCAGCCATGCTAAGTGTTTTGGAATAAAAAAGACAAACACTTTTGCAAAATATTTCCATGTGTCCTCCCTTGTTCACACATTATTAATTAGGAACAGTTTGGAAATATTTTACACATCTCAAATTGTTTTAAAATGGGATCTTTTCACACACAAAATTTTAAAACATACAATTTCATAATAAAGACATAGGTTCCCAAACATATTAAATGATTCAAAATATTTCTTTTGTATATATGTGCATATCTCATCTATAAAACATATGTGCATACACAGATTTGATTTTTTATATAAAGGACAAAGAGGAGAAAGCATAAAAAGCATATGCTAAGTAGAGTCATCTTAAATATCTAGGAGAATAGATGAGACCCATTTTTTTAATTTTTCAAGCACATGCTAGTGTCAAGTACATTAGTAATGCTATCTTGTATTTTAACAATCCCAACAAATATAGTTTTCTCAATTACGTATACATTAACCCTCAGTAGGTGAAGTAATTTAAAACTCAAGCTACACAGCTATGCCACATAAATAGGATTTTGACCACGTTCTGGTGACAATCATTGTTTTCAAAATAAGTTGATGGTTTATAAGTTACGTTCCATGTTTAGCAGATCATTTTTGACTGGATACTACATTATGGTTTAGATATCATCTGTGTGATAATTAACCTTGATTGTCAACTTGAGTAACTTGAGAGAAGGGTAGGAAATTAGTAAAGCACACTTTTGGATATGTCATGGAGGCATGACTTTGCCAACTATATCTGGTCCCTGGCCCTTTCCTCATGTGCTTTTCCCAAATCTCTGATTCCCAGATGTCATGAGCTAAGCAACTTTTCTCTACCTTGCATCACAATGCTTTTGCCATTGAGACAGCAAACAATGGACTAAAACGTCTGAAACTGTAAGCCAAAATAAACCTCAAGTCTTTTAAATTCCAGGATTCAGGTATTTTGTCCTAGCAACGGGAAAGCTTACCAGTACACCCTGCATCTACCACCCTCCAACACACCAAATGCATCAATACACCAATACGATTTAAAAATATGACTTCATGACTTCATTCATCTACTTTCTTGTGTATCAGGGTGAGGGAAAGTATAAGAAAGTATAAATGGAGGGTAATGTGTGTTATCATTCCCCTAAGGGTCAGTATACTAGATTTATTTAAAAGGCAATGGCCATAATCAGATGGAGATATTCAAATGTGCTTTGACTGTGCAGAAAAGCTGTTAGAGCATAAGAGTTACCAATGTTGGGCACCCAGCATGGTTCTGGCACCCCAGGTTAGGGAGAGTATACTGAGACGGCACCCTTGCCAAGGACATTGATGTTTTCATGATGCGCAGTGGTAGCTATGTACCTGCTCCCCCTGGCTTTACATAAATCAAAGTAGCAGAGGAAGATCAAGGTAGTTCCACCAATGAACCAAAGTAAGGAACTGGGGGACATTTTGGAAGAAAGTTATGTGGGATCTATTGGATAGATAGAGATATATATTACATCTGGAACATTGGATTCTTAGGAAATGGCTCAGGCACTATCTGGGGAACACAGGCAAAGCTCATCAAGAATACTCTGGGCCTCCACATCAGTTTCTTTTTTCAACATTTTATTAACTTGCATTAACTGTAAATAATTATTTTGAATCACTATGATATTTACATACATTCATATAGTCATCCATGCCTGTTTCAACCAGAACTCCTCCATTTACAAGTGTTTAAATAATTGAGGATCCATTCCATTTAAAAATAATCTGCTGCTTAATGAAAGCAAATTATAAAACTAAACTGTAGCACCTCTTTCCTTCAAACTTGAATTTTAATACATTTTCCAAAATTATATAACAAAATTAGCAATAATTAATGAAAGAAATTTTAGAGTAGATTTGAGAATAGCTACTGTTGATAGCCCTGAGGATAATTTTCTATAACTATCTATCCCTTTAACTCTCAAATATGCTTTATTTACTTCAACAGCCTAAAACTCAGATGATATCTTCTCATCTTTCATATCTTTTGCTCAGATTCACCTCTGCATATGTATCTACATTCTGAACAACTCCAACTATACAGTATCTCAATATAACAACAGAAAAATATGATTTTCGCATGTATTATATCAATTTACTTCTAAACACAATAAATTGCAGGACAAATACTGAGTTTTTAAATCAGTAATGAAGGTAACATAATTTATATAGTAATATTTACTGAGCGGTAACAAAGTATTTCTTAATAATGTTCATTGATTTCAGGAGTGATAGTTTAAAGCAGTGATTCTTCACCAAACTTGTTCATTGGTTGTTAATTAAGTTGTTAACTTAGATGCCTATAGCGTTTGAGAGGCGGTAAACATGATTATTATTCTACAACATGAATCAAACTTTCTATAAGAAAATTACATTGAAATAATGAATGTTGGGAAAAAAATGATGCAACAATTGAAATGAAAAAATGTGTGCTTTTGGTGTTTTATGTATCAGTATTAGTCTTTTCATTTTACCAAGCATCAAGAGATTATATGATCAATAGAGATAACTAAAAATATAAAGAAGTACCAAGAAAATAAAAGAAATCAAATATATTTCTCCAGTCCAGACAATTTTGATTTGTGTCTTGTGCATTTTTCTACAAAATTATATATAAATTATATATAAAAGATTTGAATTATAATTCTAAATTTGATATCTGAAATTCTATCATATTCTAAGATTTCAGTCTGTAAAAAGCATGGAGCTTTTCAAGAAAGAAAATTGCCACATGGTCTTGAAAAATTACCAAAACTAAAAATGTTAAACAAACTCAGATTAACTATATACTGGTTGTGTTACCCAGACCTGAAAAAGCTGTTGATCTGAGCCAAAAGTACACAAATTTCTTCTAATGTTCAGATGCTACGGTTCCCAGTAGCCTGTTCATAATTGGTTTTCTTTCAATTTCCTGGTAGTTCCTTCCAACTCTGCCTCTCCACCAGTGTGATTCACTGGGCTGTGACTCCATCGCAGGCCAGGCTGGGAATTCTCAGGTTTCCCTTTAACCCTCCTTGACGGTTGACATCTCTGGTCTCTTGTCTGCCATATTCCCAGTTTTAAAACAAATTCACTATATGTTTAGGTTTAAGCCAGCCATGTTCATGATGGTGACATTTCCAAGCTCTATGAAGTTGCTGTCCACAGTTGAAATAGAGCTGGGACTCTCCCTTGAGAGGACGTCCTCATGAATCTGTCCATGGTCTCTTCTCTTCTTAGAGCTACTCAGAAAGCCATATTTTAAAAACCATATGGATTAAATCCACTATGCTAATATACCATTTTATTTCTTCTTCACTCCATTTTTCTAAAATTAAATCAGATCTATCTCCTTTAAAAGAGTGTCAAAACTCAGAAGTAAATATGGAGATGAAAATTTCATGAATTTTGTCCTCTTTTTAAAAAAGAATGAAGCACTAATATCCCTCTTCCCTGAGGGAAAAAGAGAAATACATCAATCATGCACCATTACCTATGCATTATAAAATAGCTTCTTAGAGTAAGTACATAGCCTAAATGTATATTGATTCTGATAAGAAGAAGAAAATGAAATTGTCAATAGAAGTTATGTTAAGTCAATTTACATTAACTTATAAGAAAACTGTGGTAAAAGAGCAAGGCTTCTTCTGCCTTCTTAAAAACATGAGGACAAGTACTTTACCCTGAAGGTCATCATCAATAATTATCTTCACTCCACTCTGAAAAACCCTATTCTAGAGCAGTATACAATCAGTCAAGACTTTTTTAATTGTTCCAAACTCTTCAGAATTCAAACCCAAAATGAAATATTTTATCCACATCAAAAGTATCGATTTATTCATCCATTGACTAGACCCTGAGTGTCAAGAAATTATGAGCAACTGCTGTATGCATGGAGGAGATTCCACAACTTCCATGTCTGTCATTGTATTACCTTAGATATTTGGTCACTATCATGATCATCGAAACTAAAGAAGTAATAAAATGAATCAAAATGTAGTTTTAGTTGTTTCCCTGTGCTCAGAGAACAATGTCTTTATCTAAGACACAGGTTTGAAGGTGGTTGCAGACAGAAAGGAAAGAACCATCCCAAACATATGATACATTCAAGATATATTAACACACATGTCTTAATTTATAAGTCAATCTATAAATAATAAAATTAGACCAATATACAAGAAAGTCATTAGTTTTGACAAACACCTACCTTGTGCAGAACATCGGTGTGATATGAATATTTAGAACAGTACACTTTCCCTCAAAAAGTTTATGAGAAAAAATTAAATAAAAAGATACATGTTCTTTGCTAGAGACATAAGCAAAGAAAAACTGTTATTTCCAACTTGAAGTATCAGAAGGTCACTAAACACTTAAGCGTAACCCTGAAATACACATGAATTGAATTGTTCTTTTGCACCTTTTCAGCTTTCTCAAAATTAGATGAATTCCTTTAATAAAGCAGTATTTTACAGAACAAGTACTACTCTCAATATTGCTGATTATTGGATGTAGAGTAATGCAGGTGGTAGATTATTCAGGATTTTTCTTCCTTTGGCTTTCACCCTTAGAACCAGTTTGTTAAAACCTACTGCAGACGGCAAACAAGGGATAGACTGGAGTTGAAATTCATTTTGGAACTTGTGAGAAGCATTGGTGAAAGGTTGGTTGAATTGTAGGAGGTCTCTTTAGATTTTTTTTTTCTTTCAAAGAAATCTTGTTTTTTCATCAATGAGATTTATATGGTGACTAGAAAATGTATGGGTACCGTGACTTTCTGGATAAAGTAGTTCTTCAAAGAAAGACTTTATGAAATAATCAAAATGTTTCCCATTTCATATCAAATATTAATTTGTTGGAAAATGCATGCACCCTGAGACCATAATGTTAAGTGAAATTTGTCCAACACACGAGTTTAAGGATTTCTCTTATATGAGAAACACAAAGCATAAATAAGTTAAAGGGCAAAATAACAGATAATAGGAAACAGGGAGATAGAACTGTTCTTTGGAGGTGGGGGTTGAGACAGTGTCTTGCTACATATAGTTCAGGCTGGCCTTGAACTCACTATGTAGCCCACACTAGCTTCGAACTCATGATGATCCTCCTGCCTCAGCTCCCAAGTACTGAGATTACAGGAATGCACCACCGTGCCTGGCTAGAGAAATACAACTTTTGCAAAAGGGAAGGGGACAAGGAGATGGAAAGAGGGAGAGAGAAGGCAGAGGAGGAGAAGGTGATAAAAACTAATTAAGATATTTTATGTACATGTACTAGCTTTACAAAGAACATAGTCACTACGTGCTATAGACATGTAGCACTAAAAAATAAACAAATAAATATTGACTGCATAATTACAAACAAAAAATCATCTGTTTTCATGACATGTTCTCACATAAAAATTAATGGATACCTAAAACACTAATGAATTATGTATGAACAACTCAGGCTCTACACTACTTTTTAAAATTCACAAAGAATTACCTTACAATATTTATTACTACTAAGAAAGGAGAATGAATTAAAATAATAACATTTGTGGTGAGAATTTCTTAAATTCTAGGTCCTGATAGGAGCTTTCAGCTCCCTACCTTCATCACACTTGCTGGGTCACTGTAGGTGAAGAGAATGACTTTCAATAGGAGCAGGCTGTAGGTGGAATAAGTATGGAGGCTAAGGAAATCTGAGACCCACTAGATCAGAAAGCAGAGCTAGTAAGATAAAGCCAACTCAAAAAAGAATCGAGTGGTTGGACTTAATGGCACACACCTGTAATCCCAGCACTCAGAAGGCTGAGGCAGGAGGATTACTGCCAGTTTGAGGCCAGCCTAGTCTACAAAGTGAGTTCAAGGTCAGCCTGAACTGCATAGTGAAACCCTGTCTCAAAAGGAAGAAGAAGGAGAGGAGGCGGGGGGAGGAGGAGGAGGAAAAACAAAAAGAAGAGGAAAAGGGAGAGGAAGAGGAAGAAGTACTGAGAGGAAGCATAACTATAAGGTACTGGGGATTAAAGATAGGACCTCTGCTTTGAGCTACTGTATATATCCAGCACTTTTAAAATTTATTTAGGATTTTGAGACAGTGTCTTGATAAGTTAGTAAATTACTAAGTTGGGCTCAAATTTATGTTCTTCCTGCTTCAGACTCTTAGTTCTGGGATTTCAAAAGTGTGCCAAGTCCCCTGCTGAATTCTGACTTTTAAACAAGTAGTCCAGGAAAACAAATTCCCCTACTTAGTTGCAATCATCCTTTTACTATTATTTTAAGGCTTTTTAAATATCAATGGTGCCTTCTGACACTTCAAGAAACAAGTGAAAAATGTCTTTTTTACAATCCCCATATTGGTAGAGAAGTATACATAATTGTGGTATTAATGGTAATAGATATTGAACCATTACTTACCACATGCACTAGGGGATGTGCTTCACAAGGAAAAGAAACAATACAATAGTTATTGTGTACAGGACATTATTACATACAAGGCACTATTTTAATTTTTATGTGCTTTCATTCATTTAGACATCACAACACAATGATGTAGATGTTATATGGCACCTGTTGAGTCAATGAGGAGTTGGAGATGAATGTTGTCATATTTTAATCTGTATGTTTTGCATAAATCAAATTAATTTCCAGCAGGAGTCACACAGGGCCTGGAAGGAGAGATAAAAGCCCAATTCACCCTTCTCATGAACCAGTCAGTGTGTGGACTAGGAGACAAGAGCCACTTCCCACCCCAAGCAACTGGCTGATTTGGAGGAACACAGGCTGAGTTAATAGCAAGTGAAGTTAAAAAAAAAAAACTGAATGCTTGAATTTTTTGATTTACTTTGCAGGCCTAAGTCTGGTAGTCTGAGCATCTATTTAGAGGATAACAATATGCAATATAGCAACTATGGGAGATTTCCTTCTGTCTTGTTTTTGAAATCAAATATTGTCCTCACTGTTTTGTTTTGTTCTGCTTTATTGTTTTGCTTTATTCAATGTTGTTTTGATTAGTTTTTCTCTGTTCTGCTTTGTTTGATTTTATTATGTCTGAGGGTATGGGCAGAAACTTTGAAGATAACAAGAGGCATTACGGTAACCATTGATGATTTCCTATTAACCTGCTTAAAATCCTGCATCACTTTCACTTTTTGTTTTGATTGGTTTTATTTTGTTTTATTTTGTTTCATTTTATTCTCTTTAAAATAATTTTTTTTTAAAAGCTTTGAATTTCTGTTGGTGAGGCCCCAACCCTACCAGGTTCTTTTGATCTCCTGGCAGCCCTGTGGACTGGCCAGAGCTCAGCTGGCCTGACAGTGCTGTTGGTAGATAGCACTGGGAGATCACAGATGCTGAAAAAGCTGCACTTCAATTCAGTGGGGAGGATTCTGGTTGTCCAATTTCAACTCATGGGCTACTGTATTTTAAATTCTCATTTTAAAAAAATTTCATAAAGAACATATAACATAAAGTTTACCAAGTTAGCCACTTTTATGTATCCAGTTTAGTACTGTTAAGTACACTCACAGAGCTATGCATCTAATCTCCAGTAATCTTTCAATTTTTCATTTCAAAGTTGGCTCTCATTGAATAACAAATCCCCACTCTCCCTTAGCCCTAGGCCCCCAGCAAGCACTATTTGACTCTGTCTCCATAAATTTCAGTATTCTAGCTGTCTCATACAAGTACAATAATGCAAGTATATTATTTGTCTTTTTATAACTCACTTATTCCCTATTCCACAACATTTTTGAAATCTTAACTATGCTGATACAAAAATGGAAATAGTCATTTTACAAGGTTTTAAATTATTGTACAAAAAAGAGTAGTGACAATGGATGACTTTGTGTTTTTAAAACAAAACTTTAAATTATTTTAACTTGTGGGGATTTTTTTCATTCCACATAATTTATCTAGAGTAAGAAAAGTTTTAAATCAATACACATGACTTAACCAAAATACCTATTGATAGCAGGTATTGGAGACACACTCTACTATGCCTTACGAAGTATATGCTACATTCCATAAATAAATATATCCCAAGACACTTATAAATTTAACTTCACTTATTTTCTTTCCTTTTTAATAAAGAATACTTTTTCAATTAGAGACTCTACAAAATCAACTGAAATTAAATACTATATATTTCCAAGCCAGGCAGTCATTAATACTTTGAATTGTAAATTTTATTCTTAAAATACAAATTGAAAGCACCTAAGTCAAATAGCCTGATAATCTTGCAAACTCACCATATTCTTTTTCCTACAAATTATTTTCTTTACTTACAAATTATAAGACATGGGTCACGAATTTTCTTTTTGAAAAGAATGAACAAATAAAAAATAAACAAATAAAAAGCCTTCCAAGAATAAATCACAGTTCACAGTTCAAATTTAAGTTTATTTTCAACAAAGCTCAAGTTTTCTGCTCTACATTGTCCTTTCATGACCTCTGATGGTGAAAGTGTAAACTGACATTACAAATACCAACAAAACTAGCATGAGTTCTGTTTACCTAGTTATTGAAGAATCTTTCCCTTCTTTTTTGTAATTTATTTACCTTTAATTTGTAATAAAACCAATTAATCAATAATGTAGAAATCATGTTGGACAATTTCATGCTATTTTAAAGTGTAAAAGAAGCCCACTTGTTATTCAACATTGTAAATCTCCAAATCTGAGTGTATTTCACATCACAGAATGGACATTTTAATGATACAGTAATTTGCTACTTACTATGGCTACCAACTTCCAGATATAAACTGAATAAAAATAAAGGTAAGTTGAAACAATTATTGTGATTTATAAAATCATCACTCTCCTAAATCTCTGTATATGTGAATTGTGAAGCATAATTTTATATTAAGACCTGAATTATTTGGATTTATTTCAATTTAGTTAGCAACGGTACTGTGTAGGCCTGAGTTTTATCCAAAAAGGCATTCCCACATTCAATTTACCTGAGAATATGAACCCAGAAAACCGGAGTAATGAATGCAGAGTGTAAAAACAGGGAGGAAAGACAAGCAGAAACAAGAACGCATTCTCAAATGATAACAGCTGTGTCCAGCCTGGGCTGATTCAAATCTCTTTGGAAAGCCTTAATGAAACACATGGGTGGGGAAGAGTATCATATCTCGATGGGATCTTACCCCCCACAAGTGAAGTCACCTCTGGGACATTGACTACCACACAACCACTTGTAGGTTGCATGCGTTTGCAGTTAAGTGGGAATTCCACACTTCGGTGTCAGAAAAGTTCCAGGGAAAGAACTGAGAGGCTCCCACCCTCATCAGAAATGAAACACTCTGCAATGGCACCTGAGGGAAGCTGGCCAAACTGATTATTGAAAAGGTGACCACAGTAAAATATGGGGCCCAAGGATTTTAAGTGCTGTACAGAGCAGTATGTGATACTATAGATCCTCTGCACCACTCAGATCTATCTATTCTCTTCTTTAAATACAATCCATCACTGAATTCTCTTAACGCAGTTGGCCAGCCAAAACCCTGCAAGAGAGTTTGTGGAGTTAGCTACCATCCCTTGCTGCTTCAGCTGGTTCTAAAACTTTATTGATCATCATCTCCTCTTTTTTGTACTGCTCATTCTGATTTCTCTCACCCTCGGCCAACACCTCAGCTGAGCTAAAGTTTCTTACCTGGTAGAGTGACCCAGACCTCCTTCCTTTAGTTTTGCTTTGCACTTCTCAGGTTATAGTTGCTGTAATTGTCCATTGAATGTTATCACCTACCAAAAAAACCCCAATCACTAGGATGGTGATGGGACATTTTCAGGCCCTTCCATTTAGCCTTTCATACCACAATGGCTCCTCAGATCTAAGAATAAAAGTGAGAGGTTTTTTTTCAGTTTCAAAATGTACTTGAGAATTTCATACATCCCAATTATTCATTTAGACACTAGAAAAAACAATAATGGGGAGATCTACAAATCCATTGCAATCCCTATGAGATATAGTTGATCTAGAACTCAATTTTTACCCATTCACAACATCCCTACTGTCTTAGTTACTTTTCACTCATTGCTGAGACAGGATACCTGACGCCCAAAATAAGGGAAGGAAAAGTTTATTTCTTACAGTTTGTTGGGAGTTTCAGTCCATACTTACTTGGCTCCAAGGCAGCGTGGCGTGGCGGGGCAGCCATTCATGGCAGCCGCCAAACAGCAAGGTGAACTGGCAAGAGAGGGCAGAAGAGCAAGAGAGGAAGACCTGCCTCCCCTTACACTATATGTTGGCTCCAGCGCTGGGTGGGTGCAGTACTCACATCACCAATCCCAGCACTACACAACAAACCAATCACAAATGCCAGACTCAGCCCCTTCCAAATTAGGTGAGGCCTTGGGGGGACACAGATCATCCAATACACTCACCCTAACTAGAGAACCACAGTGGCTTTTCATGTCCTCTGGTAATAGTGTCCTCTCATATACATTATTCAATAGAACTCAGAAAGTCAAACTGCTACTTTTACCTCAAGGTAGTGTTATCTTGGTTATCCATACACCCTCTTGTAGATAGGGGGAATGGTTACAAATATTCTTATAATTATCAGGGTCATTACTCAAGGGCATGCACCCTCTCTTCTAACCAACAAGATCTATGTCTACAAAATTATACAAATCTCTATCCTGGGCAAGAAATCTAATTTTCTATCATGATAGCCGATGTTAGTGTTCTGTTCACCAAATCTTGTTTGTTTGCTTGTTTGTTTTACATACACACAAGTAAAAATCCAACCAAATACCCATAGAGCTCATCCTCAACACATCATGGTGCATGAGTGCTACAGATTCTTGCAAGTCAAGGTAGCCTGACTGCTATGATAGACTTCTTCCCATCTCAGTAAGTGCAGTTCTCTTGTCTCTGAAAGTTCAGTATGGTACATGGACTCTGTCATTTAGGAATTCCACCAGCCTGCTGATACTAGAAAGACTAGTTCCATTGCAGTGTCTCCTGTTAAGAACTGTCCCCTGTGAAAAGCAGACACCAAGTTTTTCAAAGACACTGACACCTGCCTCACGAATAAATTCTTTTTTTGCCTTACTGAAAAGATTTCTTTGGGTCCCCCAAGGGAACAAAGTTAGGTGATAGTTTCTAGAAATCATGAAACAATTCCATTCTAACATCCCTATCTTTTATGAAACTTCTCATGTCTTCTTTAATTCTAGGCCAAAGCAGTCTTAGCATCTCTGCCTCATTTTCCTATTGGCCATTATCACATCATAAGTTTCAAAGAAACATCCCAGCAGAAACGTATTACCAGCTCCAGGTGCCCTTGATAGTGGTTGAATTCCAAATCATGCCTGAGTATGTACTCTTATATCAATAAAATTTTCCCTATCCACTTTCATTATATTTCTCCTGCCAATCAACACTCTCAAAATCCATTCCTACATGTGTTTCTCTGCTTCCTTTGCTGTATTTAACCTGGGACCTGCAATTTATATAACCCATTTCCTCCTGAAGAAAGAGTTATATTTCTTTGGGTGTTCTGAAATCTCATAGAGAAACACTGAATGGTGGTATGGCAAGTCTGAAGGGGAGCAAGCATCATCTTGTGAATTTCCTTCCTCATATAAGACTCTCTAGATCTTTTTAAGGACTCCTGAAAAGCATAGGACAGTTTCTATTAGCAAAGAGAGTGTACCTGCTTGTACCAGAGTGGAAAAATTCAGGGAAATCTGAGAATTCAAAGTTTCTAAACTCACTTACCCAAATGTCCATATGGGGAACCCAAGGTCCCACTGTTTTCTCCAAGAAATTTTTTCTTTATTTCAAAGTGTTAAAAGCAATTCATAGAAATCTAGTCATTTCACAATCCTTGTGATTACCATTGCCACCTTGCAATTCAATTATAGCAGTGCTTTTACCTGTATCTTTGTCCAAACAACCTCATGTGGGAATCTTAGTAATTGTGTGCTGCTACTGATCATTGCTTCAATTCACACCATAGCTGGGGTCTTCATTGCTGTTCTAATAGTGAGCTATTAGTTATAAAATCCCATCTGTTATGCTTTAGATCTTAAATATCCCCCCAAAACCTCATGTGTTGAAGGTGTGATGGAAAATGGTGGATACTTTAGGAGGAAGAATCTAGTTCCAGGAAATAGGTCATTGGGGTCATGCTCTTGAAAGGCATGGTGGAGCCCTGACCCCTTCTTCTCTCTTTATTTTCTGGCTACTATGAGGTAAGCAACTGTGTACAACCAAATGGTCCCTATCATGATATTCTGCCTCACCACAAGCTCAAAACCAAATGACCATGGACTGAAACCTCTGAAACTGTTAGACAAAGTAAATCTTTTCTCCTTTAAATGTGATTATCTTACATATTTTGTTGCAGTGATGGAAAACTGACTTACACACCAATCTCATATTCTGCTTTCCAGTATTTAATTCCAATATTAACTTATTTTTTCCAGGAGTCTCCTGAAAACAGAATGTGAAGCATAGACACAAATAAAAGTAACCCATTTGGGAAAAGGTTGACAAGTAGTACAAATGATGAATAAAAACAGAGCCATCCAGGGGAGGGAAGTCTATACAATAATCTATTATCAAGTCATTGCTCAGAACAACTGGTTCTGCATCACAAAGGACATCCTGAAAAGTCATGAATACTAGTCAATGCTTTCTACCCAGGACCAAAAGGGTAAAACATTTATTTTTTAGTTTCATTCTGCATTGGTCAAGGATGGGCTCACAGATTTTAAGTCCCCTACACTTCTGTGGGGTAATAATTGTGTGCTGAATGGTTTCCTTGAGGACCAGAGTAGCCCCAGGGAGCAGAAAACAAGACATCTGTGTGTAGCCTCAAGGAAGGCACACTGTCAACTTATTCCTGGGTGGCACCAATGTTTAAGTAGAACTCATTGCAGTATCAATGGAGCAAAAGATGAGCACAAGAAGATATGAATGTTATATGTAGGATGGTCCAAAAACTCACAGAGAAACACAGATTATCAAACATGAAATTTGAACTAACAATATAGTAAGCATTAGAAAATGATTATATATGCTGTAGGTATGTGTAAAACTATAGATTGTGACTGAAATAATGCTTGTTCCCAACTACAAGATACACTTTATTTTTCTTCATTAGGGTCTTTTAAGATAGCAAAAGAGTGCTATTTTAAAATCCAGAACATTTATAGAGAAAAGTAAATACAACTTCAAAGTTTTACTTTGTCAGCATACTTTAATATAGTAAGCCTAAGAATCTATGAGTCCCATTCAACAAACCATTAATGTTTCACATGCCCATAAGAAAAAAACCTTTACAGGCACACTCTAAATTTACACATGCAGCCACTAAATTTAATTTTCTTACAACCAGAATAACACAATTTCTTCAGTATCATTCTCTTTACATGAATAAATAAAATCCCTAAAAAAAAGGTACAGAAGCAGAATTTTGCTAAATTGTACTATTGTGTAATTGAATCCAATTCTGTTCATTTCATTAACCCAATCCCAAAATGACCTGTGTTTCCATCCCACTTGACACTGCAGGTCTTGGTTGCAACTCGGTTGTCAGTGTTGACCAAATTCCCACACTATACTCTTTGCTATAAGAAAGCACAATAAAGTCTTTTCTCATATCCTAGCACCTCACTGGCAATCTAAACAAACACAAACTGTGTATCAATTATTCTATCTATTATCTATACTACCTATTATTCCAGGAATCAGAAAACACAAGAGAAATTATAAAGAACTGTCAAAGTAAAAATTGTTGAGCCTATTCAAAGTGACATAATTGACTTAATTACTGAAGTAGTCAATTTACTTGACCATTTCACTTACATTTTAGCTGGTGATAGTTTATCATGAGAATATCATGAAGTTCTTAAAGTTACGGGTTATGTGGTCAATATGTTAGAGTTGGAATCTTGGATCAACCACTTAGTTATGCAAACTTTATTATTTAAATCTTAAATTCCCTAATGCAGATTATACTATCTACTTCACAATGTAGCTCAAAAAATTGAATAACTTAAAAATGCAACAGAGGTCAACAGAGTAAGCTCTCAAAAAATGCTAGCTATTCCTTTAATGACCACTATTCTTATATATATAGGCCAGGGATTTAGCTCAGCAAAGCAATGCCTGCTTGGCAATCGCAAGGTCCTGAGTTTGATTTCCAGTACCAAAAAAAAAAAAAAAAAAAAGAAAGAAAAGGAAGAAATATATAACAATTCAACTGAGTATCAAAATTTAGTGACCCTTCTACTACAATTCAGTATGACAATCTCGTGAGCCCTGTAAACATAAGTAACATAAATTTTGTAGATCAATATACATTAGTGTGAAACAACAAATACTTTTTTTGTGTGGTACTGGGGATTGAATACAGGCCTTCACACTAAGCTACAGCCCCAGTCTTTTATTATTTTTTGATTTGAGACAGGGTCTCACAAAGTTACCAGTGCTTAGTTTGAACCTGTTATCCTCCCACCTCAGCAACCCATAGTTTTAATATAACCCCTATATTAAAACTCTGAAGAAGAAAGAAACTCTGCAGTTAATCTGTAGATAATTCTGCAAGCTTTGGGAACCGGGAATGTGATAAGGCTATAGGGGTAAGTGGTACTAAGCATGGCATACAGGGCCTTATAGATGTTTGGATTTTGGTCTAAGAACAATGAGAAACCACTGAAGAAATTTAAGCAATGGAGTAACTGATTTGCATTTCCAAATAATAACCTTTTTATTGAGTAGATACTGAGGTAGAGTACAAGAGTAGATGCATAAAGACTAATTAGTAGGCTAGCAAAGTATTAAGATGAGCAATAATGACTTGGAATGTTAACAATTAAGATGTAAAAATATCAACACAATGGAGTTATATTTTGCAGATAGCACTGACAATTATTTTTTAGTCTTTCTGCATCTCAATATTCTCTTTTTTATTTTAAACAGAAGAAAAGTAAGAAACCAAAACAAAACAACCAGTCAATAGGAGAGTAACAATAATCAGCACATTGCATATTGTTATATTCACAGCAGTTGTTTAGGGTATAAGAAATAGACATGAAACATTGTCCAGAAAATTATTAGCACAAAACTTTTGCCTCAATGAATCAAGAGAAACCAGCTATTGGACTGTCTTTTTTGTTATGATTGCTCTATTATATTCAAATAAACATTTCACATTAAAAATGAAATCTGAAGATGACCCTGTAAAAATTACTTTAATAATGACATGGGGATGCGACAGTGCCCAGATGTCTGTCCTGAGTGACTGGATGAGGGTATGCACTACATAATGGGATATAAAGTGTTGAAAGAAAAAGAAATTGGTGTGGGAGGATGACAGAAAATTAAGACTTTCACTGAGTTAGAGATACTTGTTAGACATCCAGTGGCATCTCCTTCGAATTTTGTTGTTCAAAAGAGAGCCAGGCATAGTGGTGCATCCCTGAAATTCCATTACTCAGGAGGCTAAGGCAGAAGAATTACTATGAGTTCGAGGCCAGCCTGTGTCACATAGTGAGTTTGAGGCCAGCCTAAACTACAAAGCAAAATGCTGTCTCAAAAAAAACAGAACCAAAAGCAAACCCCATAAAACAACAAAAAAGAAAACAAAAGCCAAAAGTTTAGAATTGAAGACATATAGTTGAGAGTTTTAAGCATACTAGCAAAAAGAGTGAATGTTGGTGAGCAAGAATGATGATACTAAGGCCGAGAGTTTGGCTCAGTGGCTTAAGCGCCTGCTTGGCAGGTGCAAGTTTGTGAGCTTGATGCCCGGTACTGACAAAAACAAAACAAAACAAAACAAAAAATGATGATACTTAGAGGATTAAAACATCCAGGATAAGAATGCAAAAGAAGATAAAGAAATCCAGAAATCACCCCTAAGAAATTCTGACACTTAGAGGTCAGGTAGAATGAATGGAGGAGCAGTGAAAAGACTCCAAGGAGAGCCCATAAAAGAAAGAGAGCCAAGCATGGTGGCGCACACCTTTAATCCCAGCACTTGGGAGGCTGAGGTAGGAGGAGCATTGTGAGTTTGAGGCCGGCTTAGGCTACATAGTGCGACCCTGCCTCAAAAAAACTAGGGCCAGAGTTTGGCTCAGTGGCTTAAGTGCCTGTCTGGCAGGCACGAGGCTGTGAGTTTGATCCCCGGTGCCACACACACACACAAAGTGGAAAGAGAACCAGGAAAGGGAAAGTAGACAACTGTATTATAGTGTTGGAAGATCAAGACCAAGTAAGGTGATGTCTATGATGCCTTTTTTTCTTTTAATCTATCTGAGTGAAAAAAAAATTGGTAAGACTACCAAGAATGGGTTTAGTAGTTGGTATGAGGAGAAGCTGGATTAGAAAGTCTCATAAGAAGAAAGTGGAGTGGAGATAATTCCCCAGAAAAAGACTAGCAGACAAAAAGAAAATTCATTTCAATCACAGGGAAATATAGAATGAAGAATGTTTTGAAAGTGGCATTTTTGATTAAGTACTCCAGAGCATTCTTAAATGCTGTTAGGCAGAAACACACAGTCAGAGGCTAAAGATGTAAGAAAATGAATTACTAGTGGAGCAAGATCATTGAGAATAGGGAAAAACTATAGATCATATGTGGGAAAACAGATTTTTCAGAGGCAGTACACTTCTTCTATTGGAATATGCAATAGATTAGGATGAGTGCAGATGCAGACATAGTTGATAGATTCAGTGGCAAAAGAGTGACAAAATTCCAGGCTTACATGACCTGTCTTGGTTACCTTTCTCTCATTGCTGGAACAAAATAACCAACACCCAAAATCAAGGAAGGAAAGGTTTATATAGCTTACAGTTTTCGGAGGTTTCAGTCCATAATCAGCTGGGTGCAAGGCACGGTGGCATGGCACTGGGGCAACACTTCAAGGAAGCAACCAGAGTAAAAAGGGGAAACAAGTCTTCTTTCCTCCCTTATATTGCACACCAGCCACCCTCCTCCAGCACAGGTGTAGCACCCACAAAATCTCTGTACCCTCCTCTTGCACAGGGTTCTTACAAAGTAAGAACCCTGGCTCCCTGCTGAGTCTCTCAGTTACATTTCTACACTTCTCAAGTTGACACAATGTATCAACCATAACGACCTATGTTTTAAATGAGGTATGAAGCAAGACCATCTGAATATAGTGACTGTGTGATGTCAAGGGATGAGATAGCAAGAAAGAACAGCGTACAGTGAATCAACTTTTCTAGTTTTCATAGAACAAGAAGTTTGCTGTGACTCTAGACTTTCAGTGATAAAATCAAGAAAGTCTCAGCAGATGGCAGAGGTTCTTAATTCTAAAGTCTGAGCAGGGCAGAGGGAATATATCCTGAACAGAGTAGAAGCAAAACTCACTAGTAAAAAAGAGTAAATACGGGCCGCGAATTTATACCATAACAGTATATTGAGTAAGACTAAAATTAGATTGTGCCTCAGGTAGAAACTTCCCAAACTTACTTCGTTCATGGTACATTAATTGTCACTAATTTTTTTAAATTGTACTCCTCGATTTTCTGGCCTTTCTGTCTGTCTGCTCCACTAGACTGAAGATTTTATTAGGGCAGTGACTATCACTGCCCTGTTCATTTAACACAGTAGAAACAAACATATAGATTTCAATTGAATTGACTTTAAATTGCAATAGTTAAATAATGCACGCTCCCATCAAACGCTCAATAAGTGGAAGCTAAAAGTCTTTATTGTTATTTCTACTTTTACAGTAGGGCACATCTCTTGGTTTGTAGACATTTGCATTGCAATAAACATTTACTGAGTGACAAGTACAAGTTACAGCTAGGATTTGAATTATACCTGCCAGCTGCAAACCCCTCAATTACTTGTTGATTATACTTTCACTACCGTAAATGCTGACTTCTGAAATTCCAAGTTATGTTGTGTTCTCTAAAAGAAAGTAAATACGTGACAAAAATCCAAGAAAGTAATTGCAAACCGTCACCGTAGAATGAGGTTTTGAAAAGTCATTTAGCAGTAAACCATAGAGTTGTAGTAAGGTAGTTAGGTCAGCTCTAAAAGTCTAGGTGCTTGCATATTTTCAATTTCTTGACCACTAGGTGGTGGAACAGAGTCCCAATTCTAACAACAGTTCTTTCTAATAGGTTTGGTCTTCCCTCTCAGTGCCTACATAGGGTTTTGCATGTGAAGGAAATCCAATGAAATTCTTGAAATTCTTCAGCTTGGGAGGCAGAGAGCTCAAAAATAAAAGCCGAGGTAAAACTGATAGAAGGAGAGAAGAAGGGCGGAAATGCAGTTCAAACCCTGAGGAAGCTAAACTACATCTCCCAGGAAGCCATGGGCTGGTTGTCGCGTTATGCCTGCTTAGTGGCTCTTCGAGCCGGTTCGCAGCCACGCACTTTTCCCAACCATAGAGAAACATTGGGGGCGCAAACTGGTGAAGCAGTTACACCGAAACGACTACGGTATCTTGTTGAGGGTGGTCTTTGCCTCCAGAGGACCAAGGAAACCGATAACTGCCCAGTTGTGCCCGTGAGCCACGTGACCATCCCGGGTCACGTGACCCGGGAGCGCAGCAGCCGAGGTCTGTTACCCTGACAACTGCTGGCCCGCACGGACCTTCGGGAAAGCGCGGGATTCAGAGGCAGAGGTAGGTGAGTCGTGGACACTCGCTCGCCTTGTAAACCTCCTTAACCGAGGTTGTGCCTTAAGGCTTTCCTATGTCGGGCCCCTCGTCCGCCCGGACTCCACTGCAAATGCGCCTGGGTTTACCTGCCAGCCTGCAAATCCGCGCTTCCTGAAGCCCGGACGCCGCCAGGCTGAGGGCCTTTTGGTGGATTGCGCCTTTTACCAAGCTCTTGGACAACACCTTAACAGCGACCACCCTGACCTGGTCCAGAGTGCTGATAACTGGAGGAAGCGTCGTTCTGCAAATTAGGGAAGGTACGGTCCCGACCAGTGGCCCACTTCCTCCCTCCCTTCTCTGCAAAAGACAACTGGGATTTATGGAGCCTCAAGGAGTTAGAATCCAAAGGTTGGGTTTTTTCTGGGGGCGGGCGGAGAGCTTTGCATTGCAAACCACCGAATTCTGTTTAAGGTGTTCAGGGCATTATATTCGTTGACCTCCGTTTCCTTACACCCCCCACCCCATAGTGCTAATTTGTATACTCTAAAAGTAGTCTCTAAGTACTGAGTCTCTTAAATCTGTTCGTTTATATCTGGAAAAATCCATGTCTGGACAATGTATTTTGCAAAACTGAACATGGAAAATAACTAGCTGTGTCAGGAAGCAGTAACTGGTCTTTACAAGTAAAAAAATGGTTCTTTCAGTTTGCTAATTTATAATTTTCAAGATTCTCTTTGAAGACCCGGATCGTGTCTGGGAGGTGTTACATAAGGTTCAGATATATGTAAGTTTGGGAAATATTGGAGATTCCACCCTTTACCAACTGGAGTTAACAGATGACAGTGTAATTCTGGACCCCAAGTGGAAGTAAACCTTTCGAGCTGCTTATTCAAATCAGTTCGCTATTGAATTAGGAATCTCTTGACCAGCTTACTGGTAATAACTGTGCATGCGTAGTAAGTTATAATGAAATTTCTGAAGTTTAAATCTGGCTGTTTTCATGATGTGATGAATTTTCTCAGTAAGTGTTTTTTCTTTTGTTGTTTAGTATTTCCATCGTTGTAAATACTGTAGAATGTGTGTTTTGGGAAATGAAAATTATTGACAATGGCTCATTATTCTAAAGAAGAGCTGGATGAAGAATTTGAACAGTTTATGAAGGAGGTGAGTTTATGTCTTTAAAAAGCAATATTTAAATTTGTCTCAGAAGATTCATCTTTCAGTTCTCTTACCTTTAAGATACAATCATTGCATCACCAAACTGTCAACCTCACCCCTAGAATATACTTATCATCCCTCTAGTTCTCTTCCATTTCAAATGCTGCTCCACCTGCTAATTGAATGCCATCCTCTTACCTGGTCTCCTGCAGCTGTTTCCAACCAGTGACCTTCCCCACACTCCAGCCGGATGAGCTCTTCTTTTCATCTGACTCTCTTCATCCCCAGTATAAAACCATATGTCTTCCTGCCATATGTAGAGTAAAATCCAAACTCATGTTACCTTATGAAGGCCACCATCATTTTGCGAACATCTACCTTACTGAGTTTATATCACTCTTTCCCTTTTTCCACTTTATTTTTTCTGCAGTGGCCATTTTTCCCCCAGCCATGTCATACTATTTCACCTTAGGGTAGTGGTGGTGAACCTTTAAGAGCTTTCAGTGATAAAAGCCAACTACAGCAGCGCATGTGCCGTAGATTCACCACCGCTGTTTAGGGGCTGTGTGGTACCTGTTCCCTCCAACAACAGTGTTGTTAACTAATTCTTTACCTCACTGCTGAAGATCTTACTTTAAATGTCAGTACCTCACAGAAGCTTTTCCTGGTGACCTGGTAAAAAGTAATCCAGTCACTTCTTACTCTGTCATATACTTAATTCTTCTCATAGCACCTAGCAGCATTCATTATTTTTCTTCTGTGGGTCTGTTTTCTACTTTATATTGTAAGAGTGCATGGTCTGTGACATAATAGCTAATCTCATTGTCAAGTATGAGGACCTAAGAGATGCTTAATAAATATCTGTTGAATGAGTGCAGGGCTATGCCACATCCTGTATATTTTTATGAATTGAGAGGCCTTGTAGAGTGTTCAGGGAAGTGCTTGTTCTTAGGAGAGTGGTTAACTAGCTTTTTAAAATTAGCTTTAATGAGATATGATTGACGCATTTAAAATACGTAGTTTAGGTGGTTTTATACTTATAAAACCAATGCCACTACAATTTGTTTCAGAACATTTTTGTCACCCAGAAAGAAACCCTGTATCTATAGCAGTTATACCCAATTTCTCCTGTTCCTCAGCGTCAGACAATATTCATCTCTAAGGATTTGCCTATTGTGAACATTTCATAGAAAAGAATTACATTATATTTGCTTTTTAGAGTCTGGCTTATATTATTTAATATAACGTTTTCAGGGTTCATCCATGTTGTAGCATGTATTAGGACCTCATTTCTTTTTCTAACTGAATAACATTACATTGTATGGCTATGCCACATTTTGTTTATCACTTATCAGTTGGTGGGCATAGGGGATCTTTCCACTTTTTGGCAGTTTTGAATAATGTTCTGAATAATCATAACAACATTATTCAAAAGTGTATGTATGTTTTAATTTCTCATATAATTGCCGGATTATATGGTAACTGTTTGTTTAGCCTTTGAGAAACTGCCAGACTATTTTCTAGAGTGACTGTGTTGTTTATATTCTCTTCAGCCATGTATTATTTTATTAAGGTTCTACTTTCTCCATATCCTTGTTAACACTATTACTGAGGACCAGTTTTGTTTTGTTTTGTTTTGTTTTGTTTTTGGTCAGGGAAGTACCAGGAATCAGACTCATGACCTTGTACTTGCCAGGCAGGTACTGTGCTGCTGAGCTATATCCCAGGCCCCATGTTTTGTTTTTAATGATAGTAACTTGGAAAGCAATGTGAAAGGTTTTCAAAGTCAGAATACTTACAGTGTATTTAAAAATAAAGTGGATACTCTGTTTCTTTTGCTAATCTTTCTATAGTCCTGCAAGATTAGTGGTTATAGGTTAATCAACTGGAAAAGTTGGGGGAGGAAAGTGAACAGGAACATTTCAAGGTAATAGTGATGTTTAGAGTTTAAGTGGAAAATGATGCAATTAGCCAGCAAATTCAGATGAAATGTTTTTCTTCCCTCCTGTCTTCCTAAGTATTTGCCAGTGAAGATAATGAGGTCTTTGACATTTTAACATTGACATTTTTGCAAGTTACTGAGATAGTGTTTTTTGTTTGGCATGTAGGAATGTGTGTGTGGTCATTTGGGAAGTTATTGATAACAGTATCATAGTTTGAGGGCATGGTATCATAGAAAATAGACAAGCTTTAGTAGTGAGAGAACCTAAATGCAGATCCTGACATAGATCAGGCATATGTAAATGTGTATTTTGTCTCCAGAAAGAAATATGCAGAATAAGGATAGGAAAGGATCAAGATCATAGTCTCCTGCTGAAGAAATGAGCAAAATAGCCTCAAGGTATTAAAACAGATGGGTGGGAGTGGCCACAGAGCTAAGGAATCACTCGGTGGGTGTGATACAGGTGAAGCCAAAGGGAGTTTCAAGAAGTAAGAGTTTGTCACCAGAATGAAATTCCATGATGGGACAGTCGTCCTTTATTTATGGTGTTCAGGAGGCCTTAGGTACCTGGAGTACAGCCAGTTTGGTGAAAACCAAATCCTAAAGGGTTGGGCAGTTTATTCAAGAATTGGTTGTAAAGGAAAGTGATAGACTAAAAGAGAAATAGGAATAAAAAAACTTATCCTGTTTTATTTTATTTTCAAAGTAGAGTAGACTTGAGTATCATTCTTTTATTCCACAGACTTGCTCACTGCTGTGCGAGGTGCTGGACCTGTAGTGCTGAGCAGGTTTCTAATTTGAGGAAAGGGGATAGAGTAAAGAGCAAAGGGAGTGCAGGTGCAGAAATGAAATGGGGTAATAGCCTGGAGAAGAGAAGTGACTTCTCTGCAGACCCTATTGGGAATGGAGGAAAGAATTGTCCCTGAAGTAAATTCAGTGGTAGAGTGAGGAGAAGTTGGGGTAGCCCTGGTATTGAGATCTTTATTTCCTCAGTAAGCACAGAGACCACCTTAATAAGAGAGAGAAAAATGCTGGGATAAGGGTAGGAGATTTAGAACTGTAAAATTTTGAACAGATAGATAGATGAGAAATACAAGTCTATTACAGTTTATTAATCACTGTGACAAAATGCTAATTTCTGTAGTCAACCTCATTATCTTCTGCACCCACTGAAATTCAGTTCTTCCTTGTCTTGGAATTCTGTGTTCTTCTGGAGTGAGTCTAGTAAATTTTGCTTAGCCTTTCCTTTTTCTTAGACCCTAGACTATGTCTAAATAGGATTATATCCTTCCTTTTCTTTCTTTTCCTAAACAGGTACTTTGATCAAGTTTCCTTTTGTTCTAGTTTATTCTTTTAATTCTGGATATGAAATCAGCATTCAAAGACATATGCTTGAAGTTTAAGTTATTTGGCTACCTATGATTATTATACATTATTTCTGAAAATGTGTATAACTGAACGTTCAAAGAACTAATGGAGAAGTACTATTCTTATTTGTGCTAAATCTGGAATTCCTTGCAATGTTACTTATTTAGCAATTTGTATCTGATTTAGCTTTCAGATGATTCTTTTGACAAGTCAAACAAAACACCTAGACAACCTAAAGAGGAAGTGAAGAAGAAAGATGCAGTGCCTTGGTGGTTAACTGAAGATGATTTTGAAGATGGTGGTAAATATTGTTGAGTTTTAGTTTTAAATTACTTGACCACAAGGGGTCAGTCAAGTCTTATAATTTTGGATTTGATTATATTTCTTTATGTATATATCTAACAACATAGATTCTTGAGGTTTGATTTGATTTTCATATTACAGTACCTCACTTTATCTGTTATGTAATTGAGAAGATGTTTCTACATCAAATTATTTTGCATTGAGATCATTTAGATTTGTTCATATTAAGATAATGAATAATCCAGACATATGTATTTGTTATATTTAATGGTAAACTGATTGAGTAAAATTCTGGCAGTATGTTAATAGAAACCCACGGGGATGGTTTTTTGAAAATCTGTTGATTTTGATATTACATTAATACCATTAAAAATAGATTATTGCTTTCATGGCAAAAAAAAAAAAGGAAAAAAGCAACTTATTGTTGATTCTTTCTGGCACATTTATATCTTTTCTGGAATATTCCCAGTTACATCTTTACAAATGCAAAATTACTTTGAGTGTTTTCTTACATTTGCCTTTAGTAAGTATTCATTCTGTGACTGCCGTACAGTCTATGACTTACAATAAGTGTATATCATATATGGTATCATTTATGGCATATTTATTGTATATCACCATTTCTGTGAGGAACCCAGACTACTTTTATTTAACTACCTGTGTTTTCAGTGTGTGTGGATCAGTGTTAAATGATAGAATTTGTAAACTGATAGAATTTTTGCATCTCTTCTCCAGGGGAAAATTTACGTGTGCCCTATGTTTTTGCCATAAAATTAAGTCTGAAGCTGGGTGTGGTGGCACATGCCTGTAATCCTAGTACTCTGGGAGGCTGAAGCAGGAGGATCATAAATTCAAGCTCAATGTGAGCAACTCAGTGATTTCGTGAGACTCTATATCAAAATAAAATATAATAATGGGGGATGGAGGAGTTTTCTGGGGGTGTGGCTCAGTGTGCAGGCCCTGGGTTCAATCCCTAGTACTGCCAAGAAAAAAAAAAAACAAAGAGTCTGAATTTCTTAATGTGACAGTTGAGGTTCCGTACAGTCTTTTTTTTTTGTTTTAAGAGAACAAAACAAGACAGAACAAAGCAGATTAGAGCAAAACAACACAAGTAACACAGGACTTCAAAATAAGACAATAGGAAATCAACAGTGGCTACCATAATGTCTCTTGTTTTCTTTGAAATAGTTTTCCATACCTTCACACACAATAAATTAATGCAAAACAAAATAGGCTCATCAGCCAGGTATGGTGGCGCACGCCTTTATCCCAGCACTCGGGAGGCTGAGGTAGGAGGAGCGTTGTGAGTTCGAGGCCGGCTTGGGCTACAGCGCGAGCATGCGGCCTGCCTGAGCTGCATAGTGTGACCCTGCCTCAAAAAAATTAGGGCTGGGAGTTTGGTTCAGTGGTTTAAGCGCCTGTCTGGCAGGTGTGAGGCTGTGAGTTTGATCCTTGGTGCCACAAAGAAAAAACAAAATAGGCTGTGTATAGTCTTAACTGGAACCTTCCCTTTCTACCTCATGTACTGCATCCATGCTCAGTTACTCCACGTATCCTGTAAATATGCCTTTACCTTACTTGCTTGCCATTATAGTGCCTTTCCTCCTGCCTCAGCCTCCTAGAGTGTTGGGATTACAGGCATCCAGCATAGTGGTGCAACCCACAGTTAGCAGAGGGCTGCCTGTGCTACTGAAGAACTTTTGATGTTGTGTAACCTGCAGTGTTTTTGCTCTTGGAATTAAGAGCAGAACTTGTCACTGGCTCATGAGGGTGAGCATGGCATGATCATTGACTTCCAGCTCTAGACTTATTTTCTCCCATGTGCACCCTCTCACTGGGTCCAGCATGACTCATTTTTTTTGCGTCCTCAGCTATGGCCTGCTTCTCCCATTGTTAAATCCTTGTACTTACTGTTCCCCCACCTGTGCTTATTTCTCTTTTCCCAGTTTACCTGGTTATCTTTTACTCTCTCTTTCCATCTTAGCAGAAAGTGTTACTTCCTTACAGAAATATTCTTGGGTTTTCCAGTCTTGGTAAAACCCTATCCCCATTAATATAGCTTTCCTTTAAGGTTCTAGGGTTGGGCCAGGGACATAGCTCAGTGGCATGGTGCCTGCCTGGCAAGTGCAAGGTCCTGAATTCAATTCCTGCTTCAAAAAAAAAAAAAAGTTCTAGAGTTATAATTCATATTTAATTCTCCTCTGCAGACCCTGTTGCTTCCTGGTAACCTCCAACATTTATTGATTTCTTTCTTTCATCTCCTGTTAGACGTAAAAAAAAAAAAAGGATGGTTTATTCTTCATTGCTTCTTCTAGACATTTCTCACTCCAGTCTCCTTACAACGCATATCCTCAGAACCATCACTACTTCTCATTGTTGTAGTTGTCTACTGATGTCCAAGTTATTCCCTATTCTTCAAAGAGACTAGCTCCTGTTTTACCATCCAGTTCTCCTGTCTAATTCTGGTTGGCTTTATTAAGCACATTGTTAATCCCTCCAGTGCCCTGACTTTCGACTTGAACTTCTTTACACCAAAAATCTGGTCATCCCTAGTATTCCCCATCTAGTCCCTCTAATAGCTTTTCATGAAGTCCAGTGACCAGCAAGCTATAACCCTAGCGCTGCACTGTGATGTCTCTGAGCTCTCAATTTTCCCTTGCTCATGCCATTGTAACTCCTGGCCTTCTGATGTAGAGGCTTTCTACATGTTTCCTTTCATTTCAACACTCTTCCTCCAAGTATTACCATGGATTGGCCCCTTGTCTCCATCAAATCGTAGCTCAAACGTTAACTTTTCCATGAAAGCGCTCCTTGCTACTTAAATATGCAGTGTCCTTACTCCTGTATTCCCTATCCCTCTTGTTTTGATTTTCTTCTTTGCACTTGCCACTTTTTAATGTAGTATTTTAATTGTAATGTACTTATTTCTTTCACATTTGCCTGTCTCCAACTACGTGAATGTAAGCCTCACAAGGGTAGGAATTTTTTTCTGTTGTATTCATTGATAAATCCCCAGCATTTAAAACAATATCTGGCATGTAGCAGGCATCAGTAACTATTTGTTTTTCATAGTCTTCCTCTTCAAACTTTAAGTTTCATAATGGTAAGGGTCATCCCTGTATGGCCGGCACTAATACTGTTCTAGGGACACAGTTTATCAAATCTGAATAGAATAGATAATATTTAAAACCCATGTAAATGTAAATTACAAGTTTTGCCCAGGATTCATGTAACGTTTTTAAAACTTTATTTAAAAACAGTTTTTGAACCTATTCAGAAAAAAGTGGAATATACCAATTGCCTTCCTACAATAATTATTAGTAACTCATGGTCAGTCATGTTTCATGTGTATCATCTCTCCACCCACTGATTGCATTCTAACAAATCTCATCATATCACTTTTTGCCACAAATATTTCAAAGTATCTCTTAAAGTCTCTATTTTGAAAAATAGTATACAAGAAATAGTAATAATAATTGTTTAATGTCATCTGATACCTAATCAATCATAAAACACTTAGTGTGTTTAACATACATTAGCTTTTGAGAAAATTTCACATTCCAGAATGCCGTGAGAGATTCTGATAGCCTTCCCTCCCTCAGCAACAGGCACACTTGGCATACTAAGAATCTTTCCTGTAGTAAACCACTGTTCTTAATGTTGTAGAAATAAATGATTTTAAGTCTTTTTTAAATGTTTCCATCTTTTTAAAGTGATACTTACACTGACAAAAGATCTTGTCTAGCCCTATGGTGTCCTTATTTATACTTCCTTTACCTTTTGTGTATTTTTTGGCTGCTTCATGCTATTGTTTTTCTAACACTTGTGTTTTTACACAAGTCAACAAAAACTTTGTAACTAAAGAAGAGGGAGTAAGGTAGAAAAAAAGCAGTGTGATGAACTGCATTAAGTATTTATACTTCAAAATAATTTTTTAAAATTTTGTGTAAATTTTTGAAACACTGCATTTATAAAAGATACACTACAATCAAGTGAAATTAGTTTTTCTTTGTGAATTTTATGTATGATGGATTTTTATGTAATAGATTTATTTTGTAGCTACTGTGCACAATTTAACATTATAATATTATCGTGTTGGCATACTGATCAAAACGGTTCTCTGAGCATAAATACCCAACCACATTAAATCCTATTCTTAGGACTGCTTGGAACAAACATAAGCTATTTGAAAACAAAGAAGACTTCTCACCCAGTGATGGAAATAGAAGAGGAGTCTGCTGAAAAATCTCAATTTCTTAAGAGCAGTGGAACATCTATCTTAAGTGTTGACAGCTTGGAGACAAATGGTAAGAATATGAGTTGATAAACTATTAATATGCTTATATTCATAATTTTATAAAAATTAACTCATAACTATTTTGGAGCTTCTTTTACTGAACCATATAGACAAATTTAGTATCTTCTCAGATGTTTAGAATTACAGCTCTGGAAAAGCCTTAAATTCTATAACATTGGCCGGGTGTGGTGGTGCACGCCTTTAATCCCAGCACTCGGGAGGCTGAGGTAGGTGGAGCGTTGTGGGTTTGAGGCCAGCTTGGGCTACAATGCGAGCGCAAGGCTGGCCTGAGCTACATAGTGCGACCCTGCCTCAAAAAAACCAGGGCTGGGAGTTCGGCTCAGTGCCTTAAGCGCCTGCCCTGGCAGGCGCGAGGTGGTGTGAGTTCAATCCCCGGTGCCGCCAAAAAAAAAAAAAAAAAAAAAATTCTGTAGCATTGATTTTGATTACAAAGTTGCTTGGTAGATGAGAGATTGGGTAAAGTATTTGTACAAATCTTCATTTTGCTATATAATGCTAGTAAATGTATCACTTAAATTTTGTCAAAGTTCTGTGTATTAATAAAGTATATTTATGCTTTCTATTAAGAACTCATAGTTTCTGAGCTCAGTCATAGTGTTCTCGGATTGGGATTGGACACATTAGAAGAACAAGAAGAGAAAGAGCAGTTTTTTGCCAGGCTTGAGAAAGGCTTAACATCATCCATTGACTATTCAAGATTAAATAAGGAATTGGATTCCAATGACTCTACACATTTTAAAGGTTTAAGCAGGTAAAGTAAATACAATATAAGCTATTACCTGACTTTTGTGTTTTCCTGTACTTTTGGAAGGCTGACATATGCAGTGACTCATAGAAAAACCTAACAGACAAAATTAACTCTGTTCTCTTTTTTGTTATGGTCAGGGTTTTTCTTATGTATGAACAGAGTATCTTGATTTGTAGTGTGAAGGCTCATTCTACCTGTAAATACCCAAAATTTCATACCTAAGATACTGTTGAAACTGTTAGTACATTGTAAAGAAATTACTAGGAAAAAAATTAAGTGATTTTCCACAAATTAAAATAGCGGGGTTCAGGTTGCTATTATAAACTCAGGAAAAAAATAGAAAAAAATACCAGTAGTCAGTACTAGGTGGTCTGACCTCTATGTATGGTTGACTCATGGTTATCAGGGCACTTCATTAATCCTAGAAATCTTCCTAGTTGACTGAATTGGTCTTCTCTCAAGAATAGTAAACCATTGCCATTCTCAAAACCCTTGTGATACCTCAGGTCTTTAATGTTTTCACGTTGGTCATCTATGTAATTGTTTTGTTATAAATGGAAAGTAGATTTTTATTTTATTTTAGATTTGCAGAATACAGAAGTGTAATTGAGAGTGAGAAGCTTAACTTCTGGTTATTAGAGTGCCTAGTACCAGCATGATTCGTTTCTTACAGGATAAAGCAGTACATTTACTAGCATGAAATGTTCAGGGTCTGAAACTGATACCCTGCTTGCAAACTTACAAATTAACCTTCCAATTTTGTGAATATTGATGATAAACATAAAATTCCTAGACAGAAGCAGAGGGTCCTATTTCTCATCACAAAAGTAATAACCCAGTGTCATGTTTGTTGGCTCCTGTGCCCCGTAAGTTTTACCAGGGCAGGCAGAGGATCCACAGTGAGTGTCTGCACATGCAGTGGGTTGTGTTACAGGAGAGAAACACTGAACCTGAGGAATCTATTACTGCTTTATAGTAAATGGAAATAAGCTTGCTTTTGGGGTGGAAGCATTATTCACAGCTCAAGATTGATTACTACAAATGTACATTGAGAAAGACTTAGGTAAACAGTGGTCAGGTACCCAGAAAGAATGTGAAGGGACACTCATTGCCTATAGCCATTGCTTCCGTCAACAGTGACATGCAGATTAAGCATTTATCAGCTTTTTGGCCTCAATTTGGATCTTCTTTAAATTTGAATTTTCTGTGACTTTTTCTTATTAATAACATTCTTAAGTATTTTTATTTTTGCTCCAGAATAGGCTAGTCAGGGTACAGTGTGGGATTGAGTATATAGGATTAGCTGTTTGCAGCTATTATCATTATCATATTCTTATAGTTTATCAGGGCTGCTAATGATTTCACTGAAGACAGAGTTAATTGACTGGAAAAGGTAGAACTGACTCCTTAGTTTGAAAGAACTAATTGGTATATGAATTTATATGTCCTGTATAATCAAAACGTGCTCAAGCTCATTTGTCCCTTGCTTTTGAGTCTTCATTTAAGACTCCTGTTTGCTTCTATTTTGGGATTAAATTGGATATTAACATGTAAATGCTGGGGATAGTTTTTCCTTGGTCTTTATTATATACTTCACTAGATCTCATAACTTGCGGTCAGTTCTTAATCTTTAGTGAAGAAAGGATTTCCAGATCATAAAGTAATGTTTATACGTACAAATGCACACATTTATATATTAAGTTGCCCCTACTTGTACATAAACTTAAGAAAAGTTGCGTTTTTTTATTGGTTTTATACCTACAGTTAGCCTTAGATTTTGAGGATCCTTTATTTTCAAAACATTTTTCTTATAGTATCCCAGCTTTTTGGTTTTGATGAAACAAGAATATCTGAGACATAATTTTATGTTAATTAAATATTTTTTCCCAGTTTTGAAGCTAACATAAGACTAACTGAAGATGAACATGAGAATGAGTCAAAACATGAACAATTGCCAGGTAATTTCATTGGTTTATGATTTTATAATATTTGAGAAAGAGCTTTGAACAATTAGAGTGGAGTTGCCTATGTTACAATCTGAACTTTTAATTAATTATCCAGAGTGAATTACTACCTCATTTGTTGGGAGCAGGCAGTGGATCAATTGGAAAGACAAGAGAAGGGTTTTGTTGTGCCAAGACTGGACAGTTGAAACTCAAAAACCTGCAAAAAGCATAGCAGTGGGCAGATACACCTTTTTTCATATTTTGACTTTGAGTGTGTCTGCACTGTTAATACTTAAAATAATTTTCTTCTGAGGCACATATAGTTAACTGGGTTTTGCTTTTTTATTTCGTATGGGTATCTCTGACTTTTAATTGATGTGTTTCTACCCTTTACAAAAACGTATTTTTGATATGGGTTGTTACTGCTTTGCCATTGTTTTCTATCTTTCCATCATTTTTTGTTGCTTTTGTCCTGTGTTCTGTTGTGAATCACATTCCATCTTTTTTTATTTGTACGTGTTTGTAGTACATAATGTTTACAGTTTTTGTGAGGAATTTTGGTACCTGTCCATATTACAGCTTTTTAAATTTTATATTATTAGTACTTTTTGGCAGTACATGAACTTTGCTTTCATCTTAGGGGTAGTTGCATGTACGTAACAGCTTAATTAACATAACTTAATTCCACTCCCTCCCTCCATCTCTAAATCCCCTTTTCCCATTTTTGTTCTTATTGTTATTATTTAATTCATTTTTATGACATAATATTTCCGTTAATTGTAGGTATTTGGTACATGAAATTGACACATCTTAAATGATTTTACTTCCTCTTGCCTTCTCACCCTCTCCTTATTCTCCTGGATTCATCCCCACTTGCAAAAGATCTATTTCCTTATTTCCTTTATAAATCCTTTCTTTTGCTCTTATGTAGTTTGCCTTACTCAAATGAAAGATACCATTCAGTATTTAAACTCGTGTGTGTTTTATTTCTCTTAACATTGTATTTTCCGATTTTATCCACTTTCCTACAGATGTCTAGAATTTGTCCTTCTCTGTAGTCAAGTACTATTCTTTTATGTATACTATACCACATTTTTTAATCCATTCATCTGTTCATGGGCATACAAGCTACTTCCAGGATTTTATTATTATGAATTGTGTTGCTGTAAAAATTGGTATTTGTGTATCACTGTAGTATGATGTCTCCACCTCTTCTGTGAAGATACCTGAAAGGGGAATAGCTGGGTCAAATGGAATTTCTAGTTTTAGTTTTTCGAGGGCTTCCCATTTTATTTTTAGTTTTGTACATGCTGAGAGATATGGGTACAGCTTTAGTCTTCTGCAAATAACTAATTTTCCCAGCACCATTTGCTGAGTAAACTATTCTCCAACTTACGATTTTGGTCCTTTTGTCAGAGATCAAATAGCTGATCAAATCTTGTATCTTCTATTCTGTTCCATTGACCCACAAGTCCATTTTTGTACCAAAATCTGCCATTTTTATCATTGCTTTCAAGTTAGGTATTGTGGTGCCTCCTACCTTGCATCTTACCCAGGACTACTTTTGCTATTCTGAGTCTTCTCTGGTTCCTATGGATTTTAGGATTGTTTTGAAGAATGGTGTTGGGACTGCACTGAAGCTATATATCAGTTTTCTGAGTAGGGCCATTTTGCAAATATTGGTTCTGCCTATCCAGGAGCAGGGGTCATCTGTCTTAGTTACTTTACGCTTGTTGCCGAGACAAAATACCTGTCTCAGCAAAAATTAGGGAAGGAAAGGTTTATTCTTACAGTTTCTCGGGAGTTTCAGTCCATACTTAAGTTGGCTCCAAGATAGCGTGGCATGGTGGGCCTGCTGTTCATGGCGGCTGCAAGCTGCAAGCCACAAGCTGCGCTGGCGAGAGAGAGAGGGAGAGAGGCGGAAGCACGGAAGAGGAAGACCCACCTTCCCTTATGCTGTATGTCAGCTCCACCCATGGGCGGGCACAGCGCTCACATTGTCAGTCAACAAACCAATAACAAACAAATAACTCAGCCTCATCAAAATTATATGAGGACTTGGGGGTACGCTACATTATCACCCAATACACCATCCTTCTGTTTTCCACTATCCTGTTCAATCTCTTTTTTTCAGAGTACTGTAGTTTTCTTTGTAGATGGCTTTCACTTCCTTGGTTAGTTTAATTCTTAAGTATTTTTCTGGATGTTACTGTAACTAATATCTTCCTAATTTCTTTCTCATTGAATCGTTGTATTGATTTTGTATGTTGATTATTGTATCATACTAAATTGCTGAATATGGTTATTCTGAGTTTTTTGGTAGAGTTCTTTGCATCTTCTACGTAGAGTATGATATCATCTGCAATAGTAATTTTACTTCTTTCTTCCCTGTATGTGTCCCCTTTATTTCCTTCTGTTGCCTGATTGCTCTAGCTAATGCTTATAGTACTTTATTGAACAAAATTGCAGATGGTGGGCATCCTTGTCTTGTTCCTAATTTTAGCTTTCTATGTTTTACCATGTAGTATGATGTTGGTTGTTGGTTTGTGATAAATGGGCTTTTACTAGATTCCAGTAAGGTCCTTCTATACTGACTTTCTTCAAAGTTTTTAGCATGAAGGGGTGTTGGATTTTGTCAGAAACCTTTTTTGCATCTATTGATATGATCAGGTAGTTTTAGTCGCTTATGTGATGTGTTACATTTATTGATTTGCATGTATTAAACCATCTTTAAATCTCTGGGATGAAACCTATTTGGTCACGACATAACTACTATTTGGTCATGATAAAACCTACTTGTCATGATTCTTTTGATCATGTGTTGCAATTTATTTTCTAGTATCTTGTTGAGAGTTTTGCATCTGTGTTTATTGAAGAGATTGGCCTGTCGTTTTCTTTTTTTGTTGCATCTTTGTCTGGTTTGGAGATAGTGATGCAGGCTTCCAGAAGTGAGTTTAGAACCACTCCTTCCAATTTCATTTAAGAGTTTGAAGAGTATTGGTGATGTATCATTCTTAAAGCTTTTGAAGAATTCCTCAGTGAATCCATCGGGTTCTGAACTATTTTTAGGGGTAGGGTTTTTTTTTATTATTACTATCTTAATTTCATTGTTTATTACTGAGTTGTTCAATATTTTTATGTCTTTTTGGTTTCGTTTTGGTAATTTATTTGAGTCTAGGAATCTGTTTCCTCAAGGTTTTCCAATTTGTTGGGCATACAAATTTTCATAGTAGTTATTATCTTCTGGATTTCACTGTGTCTGTTGTGATTTCACTCTTTTCATTCTAATTACATTGGTAAATTTGGCCAAGGCTTTATCTATTTTGTTTATTCGTTCAGAGAACCAGCTGTTCAATTTGTTGACTCTCTGTAATGTGATTTTAGTCTAAATTTCTTCAATTTCCACTCTGATCTTTGATTTCCTTTCTTAATTTTGGTTTAGGCTTGGATTGTTGTTTCTCGAATGTCTCGAGGTTCCTCATTAGGTTATTTATTTGGCTGTCTCTGTTTTCCTAACATAAGCAATGATTGCAGGTGAACTTCTGTTTTAGGACTGCTGTCTTTGTGTCCCATAAATTCTGGTGTGTTGTACTGGCATTGTCATTTACTTCCAGAAATAGTTCGGTTTCTTCCTTGATTTCTTCTATGACCCGCTGATTTTTCAGGAATGTGTTACTGAGTTGCCAAGTGCTTCTAAATTTTCTGTAATATTTTTCCCCTGTGATTGATTTCTGTTGTCTTTGCACAGTGGTCTCATAGAAACATGTGATGGTTCAGATTTTTTCATATTTGTTTAAGCAGGCTTTGTGGGTGTCTTAGTTACATTTCTCATTGCTGAGACAAAATACCTAACACTCAAAGTTAAAGGAGGAAGGTTTGGCTCGCAGTTTGTTGAAGTGTTAGTCCATTTGGCTGGCTCTCAAGGCATAGGGGTGTTGCAGAAGAGAAATAGTCCACCCCAAGCAGGCAGGTGAAGGCAACAAGTCCAAGCTCACTTAGCTTCTTTCTGCTCCTTTTATATTCTATCTAGGTTACCGGGCTTAAGACAAGTGCCAAACCAGTCAGTGGGCTGATTTAGTAATTACACACCCTTAATCCCAGCACCCTTAACATTAGCATTGCATCATGAATCAGTTACATACTCTAGATCCATCCACCTCTAAAAAAGCCCAACCTATGACCACATGAGGCTTTGGGAGGACATCTAAACACAAGTGGAATAGTATGCGATCTACCTTAGAGAAGTTTCTGTGCACTGTAAAGAATATGTACTGTCATACTAGGATAGAACACTCTAGATATCTGTTAAGTCCATATTTTCAAGGATGTAGTTCAGCTCTGATATTTCTTAGTTGATTTGTTTAGTTGATCTGCCTCTCTGAGAGTATTAAGATCTCCTACTATGATTGCATCATTTGTTCTTTTATGTCCAGTGTGCGTGTTTTATGAGATAGCTGCCACACTATTTGGTACATATATATTTACCAGTGTTAGCTCTTCTTGTTGGATTATCCCTTTAATTAGTATATAGTGACCTTGTTTGTCTCTTAGCAGATTTAGTTTCAAGTTTAGTTTGTCTGAGATTAAAATTACTGCCACTGCTTGTTTTCAGGGTCCTGGCTCATGAAATGTTTTTTCCATCCTTTGATTTTTAGTCTGTGAGTATCTTTTTGGTTAGATGAGTTTCTTAAATGCAGCAGACATTTGAATTATGTTTTTTGATTGATTGTACCAATCTGTGTCTTTTAATTGGGGAGTTAAGGGACCATTGAGTTAATTATGGAGAGGCATTGATTAATTCCTTTTGCTTGTCCTCTCTTTTTTCCGGATTTTTGTTTGTTTTTCTACTAGCCATGCTTTTGTATTCATTCTGTCTGATTTTTTGGCATGGCTGCTTTTGTAGTTTTTATCCAGGATATTTTTGATAATTTTCTGGAGTGCTAGTTTGCTATTCATACATCTTGAGCTGTTCTTTTTTCATGAAATGACCTTATTTCTGCATATTTTGAAGGAAAGTTTTGCCAGATATGTTAATCTGGCTTGGAAATTGTTTGCTTTTAGGGCTTGAAATACTTTACTCCGAAGCTCCTCTGACCTCTAAAGTTTGTGCTGAAAAATCTGCTTTAATTCTAGTGGGTTAACTATTAATATGTGACTATTTTTTCTCTGACTCTTTTTAAAATATTCTTTTTCATTGGACATCTGGCATTGTCTTAGGTAGCATCTTTTTTTAATCACGCTTGGGGTTCTATAAGGCTCACTTATTTGTAAGCTGAACTCTTCTTATATTTGGAAAGTTTTCTGCTTTGATTTCTGTAAACTAATTATTCTTCTAGTTTCTGTCTAATCCAGACAGATTTATGTTGGTCTTCTTTGTGTTATCTAATTGCTGATGTGTTTTTATTATTTCTTCTTCTTTTTGTAGCAGGCTTTTCTGCTGCATCATCATAATTTACTATTTTGTCCTCAATTTCAGGAACCCTGTCTTTCCATTGATCATTTCTGCAATTTATGAATTCTATGGTTGTCTGTCTGGTTCCTTTTCATCAGTTCAGTTCTATATCTTTGGAAAATTTGTCATTCATCTTTTGAATTGCTTTGGTGAGCTCTTGTAATTTTTTGTTTGTTTCTCCCAGATCCACATTGGACATTTTGTGTGATAATTCCATAAACTTTTGAGTCCTGTCCTCTTTGAACTTCCCAAGTTTCTTTATCTCTCCTTTAAATAATTCATAGAGCTTTGCTACTTGGTGTTTGCTTTCCTGTCTGTTTATGCCCCATAGATCTGCTGTGGGAGAGTTGGGAGACATTGGGGGTGTTTTGTTGCCTTGTTTTCCCATGATCTGTGTATGTGTTTTTTTCTCTTTTTTTTGTTTATGTTTTTTGTTTTTTTGTTTCTGTGAGTTGATGTCCTTGTAATATGAGAAGAGCTTATAGTCAATATTGAAGGTATTTTTAATGAGATGCTACCTTCTAATGATATGTTTTCAGCTTAATTTGTCCAGAAATAGTATTTATCCCTTCAGCTCTTTAATGTAAGTGATTGGGACTCTAGTTTTGAGGAAAGAATTTTCTCTGATTATAACAACATAAACATCCAATCATACATTGCTTGCATGTGACAGACCTTGCATTTACTGTATTTCATTTTATTTTTTCTTTTGACTTTTAGTTATGACATACTTTTTTTTAGTTGTCCTTTGATTGACAATGCCATATATACCTACTTAGAGCCTACTTATACCTATTAGAGCCTACTTTTAAATAACTACTATATCACTTTCATGAACCTTAACAACAGGAAACTCCCTCCATTTTCCTATTTTGTTGTTCATTTTCTTCTAGATGTCTTAAATCTTACAGTATTATTATGGTTGTTAATACAGTTATTTTAAAATACTTTAAATATAAAGATGTATATTTATGTTAAGCTTTGTATTTTTCCACATACTTACCCAGGACTTTGTATTCTTTTGTATAGATTTCAGTTTCTGTCTTAAATTATATTTTAAAATATATGTTACTAACCTCCAATAATATTTCTTGTATTTCAGGTTACTACTAGAAACAAATTTGCTCACCTTTAATTTGCCTTAAAATATACTTTGCCTTCATTTTTGAAAAATACTTTCACTTACTATAGAATATTTAAGAGTTTTGGGGGGTGATTTTAGCACTTCGATTCCATTCTATTATCTGGTGACTATATTTCTCATGAGAAGTCACTGGTAATTACTGTTTCTTAGTATATACAGTCATCGTTATTTGTGAGGGATTGGTTTCAGTGTCCCGTGCAAGTACTCAAATCTTCAGATGTGTAAGTCCCTACTATTTGCATATGAACTCTCTCTCTATATATATATATATCTCCTTCCATACACTGTATTTCTAATTTACTTATATAATACCTAATATAGTGAAATAATTCTTATATTCCATTGTTTAGGAAATCATGAGAAGAAAGTCAGTCCATGTTCCATACAATTTTTTTCCAAATATTTGTATCCTGCTATTGATTAAATTCACACATGTAGAACTCACAGATACAGACACTGTTACAGTGTTGTGTTTCTTTCCATTTTTAAAATTTTATCTTTTGATAGTTTAATTATGATGTGTGCTTGTGTGCCTTTTTTGTATTTGTCCTGTTTTAAGTTGGTCAATCATCCTTGGGTTTATAGGTTTCAGCAAAATAAAAAATAGTCAGACCATTAAATCTTCCAACATCATTTCTGCTTCTTGCCCCCTGCCCTATGATCCTAATTATAAGTGTGTTAGGAAACTTAAGTTTTGCTTCCGAAGTCACTAAGCCTGTGTTACATCTTTTAATACATTCACAATGGGACAGTAATTCATATGTCTTGCTGCCAGGCAGTGGTACATTCATGACTGTCATATGCATGACTATACTATTTGTATGACCACCTAATAGGACAGTCATCCATGTACCACTGATGGTTCAGTCTGGCAGGAACGTGTTAAAATCTTCAATTTTTTTTCTGTTTCAGTTTCTATTGCTATGCCTCAAATTCATTGATCTTTAATCTGCTGTTTATACCACTCATTCTTTTTTCCGTTTGACTCTAGAAATTCCTTTTAGATTTTTCAAAAGAATCTCTTTATTGTCTTTTCTACTTTATTTTTTGTTACATTCACAAGTACTTAATATTAAGCATATTCTATAGATTACAATGTTTGTTTAATTCAGTGTCTCTTTGTATTACCTGCTTTTATTTCTACTTAGGGATACTTTTCTTTGCTTCATTTCATTGGCTATTGTGACTAATAGCTGAGCATTCTAGATTTTATTTTCTTTTAAAATTGTTGAGTTTTGTTCTCATAGATAGTTGATCCTGTACCCTTGATCCTTTTGAGGCTTTTCTTATATTTGTTAGGAGATGCCTACAATAGCCACTATAGCTAGCATTTAACCCTCCTACTAAGGCTCATCCCTCCTAAGTTTTCTATTGAATACTTCTGGTGATCATTGAAGAGCTTCTACTCAAGCAGATTAGGGCTTGAAAGTCTCCTTGCCCTATTTGAACTCTGGGAATTGTCTAACCTACAGCTTCCCCATTGTTCTGGGCTCAACCAAGGTATTAGCGTTTCCTGAAGCTTTACTTAGTAGTAAAGCACCCCATGCAGATTTCTGTTCTATATATACTTTTCTTGATTACTACCTTAGAACTTGTCATTACTTCATTCTTTCTGAACTCTGTCTCCTCAACTCAGTGAGAGTGTCCTTCCTCTCCCCCTCCTTCTCAAGACTGCAGAATGGACATCAATTGTCCAGTGTCTGAAAATAGTTTTTTCATATGTTTTGTCAAATTTACTGTTTACAGAACTTAATTTCAGTTCCCTTAACTCCTACATGACAGAAAAAAATTCTCTAGATTGCATTATACTTAGTCTACAGCTAAATTTGCCAACAAAGGATGAAAAATGTCTCCACAAAAAGTCTTTCAGGTCTTTTACATTGAATATGGTTTACTGTTCTCTGTATTTGAAGAATATTTTGCTTATACAGGTAATATTTTAAAATTACAAGAATGGATAATATCTTGAGTTATGTAATGTCTTCCTACCAAAAAGGTCAGAATGTTAACATCTCACTGTTTGCAAACAATGTGGTAGAGCGTGGCTCTTAACTTATTAAGTACACTTGTTAGTGCATGTCAACTGTTTTACACACTTCAGCTCTTAATCTCAGCAGTCATTTGAGATAGTAGTGTTATCGTCCCTACTTTATAGTTGGAAACAGCAAGTCCACGAGTGTTTGTGACCTCTCATTAGTTCATTAGTTGAAAGTACTAGAACAATCAACTGAATCCAGGCCTTCTGGCTCCAGATCATACTTTAAAACACTATGCTACACTACCTGAACTGTCTCTTACACTGCTTCTATCCAGTCACACACGTACTATAACCCTTTCCATCAATTTCAAAGTCTCAACTAATTATTTGGGCTGAGTGTCCTGGTCCCCTATATCTCCTTTCTCTTTATTTATCTTTCTTTCCTTAGGTCTAATCTTTGAGGTTACTTAAAATTCAGTGATCCCCACCTAGAATATGAAAATTTTAATCACTTTATGTTGGACCTATCACCTAGAAGTATGTCTAATACAACTAGCATTAGTATGTCCTCTGATATTTAAAAAAATCCCAAATAAGTATTCTTCTCATGTAGGGCAAAAACATGAGTCATAGAATATAGATATTCTATGTTATGTATTTAACCAGGTAACTTGCCTTGTCTACCTGCATTACAATGCCCATGTTGCTCTAAGCTCACTTTTTATAAATTAAAGTGGAGATGTCTTTGTAGCCAGATCTTACTGGTATCCTTATTGTAATTCGTATGCCTTCCAGAATTCATTTACAGACTTCCAATATTAATTACATCCAAGTTGTTCCTTCAGTGTAAAAAAAAAAAAAAAAAATGAGTAAAAGGCATTTCCAAAGCAGACATTTTAGTTTTCATGCATTCTGTTTTCCATCAGACTATCCTGTTTCTCACTGTGGTATAATTTGTAAAAACCCCAGTAAGATTATTTGTTTGTAAATGATCAGTACCACCCTGAAAAGACTGTTCCCCTTCTTCAACTGACAGATCTCTACCAGTCCTTTGATGTAAAAGCTATAAACAGCTTTAAAATTGATAAAGAGATAAGTGGCAAAAAAAACCTGTCTTACCTTCCCCATAAGTAGACTGAAGGAATCATTTCACTTGGAAATAGCTTTTCTTTCTGCTGCATACCCTTTGAGATACAATTTAGAGATCTCAACCAAAACCTCCAGAATTTGGGAAAGAGCAAAGGTTACATGGCACCAGTGTTTATCTAACTGACAGATCACAGATTGAACTTTCAAAAATACCACTGAGGCTTACAGCAGAGGTACCTGAAGAGAACAAAAAAACAATTTAAAATAAGAAAATCTAGCCCTTTTAAGAATATCAGAATTTCACAAAAGTACTGCTTTTTCTAAGTAAGCAATTGGAGAGTAATGCCTTTGAAAAAAATTTGAAAGTTTTACTTGAAAGGTAATGTAAAATCTGTTGGACAGTTCTAGAAGCTTTTAGTTGGGTAGTGATATAAAAGATTAAAAGTGTGAAACTTGTAGAACTATCTAAAAGTATAAAAAATTAAATAATCTCAAGGTAGTCTTATAAATTGGACAGTTATTAAATTTCTACAAAAAATATGGTATCTGAAAGTCTAAAGGTTCCCTTATGTTAATATCTCAATGAATCATTCTCATGCTGACTTGTACCTTTGGAAATTAGTGTTTTCCTGGAATTTGAGATTTTTCAACAGTGTGATTCTTGCACTTTTTAAAATTGTTTCCTTCAGAAAATTACAGTGATGACTTTGAAGATGCAGAGGATCTTGACGCCCCTTTGACTACTAAAGGTGAAGAGGAAACTCATTCGAAAGAAAATCCCAAATCAGAAGAAGTAAATATACTCAAACCGGTATACATCAATTTTACATTTGTTTCACAACTTCTTTCATCAACTTTAGTGTTTCCATAAGAGCTTGAAATACAGAATTCATCATGTCTAGCTCATCATTGTAAACTTAAGTTTCTTTGCATTCATTTTCTTAACTTGGGATGTTAGTTTAGCATACTTAAAGGAAAAATCATAGCAATCAATGATTTTGTAAGAGATACCTTTTGTAAGTAATTTCCTGAAGTTCAGTTTTAGAAAGGAGAAACAATTAAAATTTTAAAACTAATTTTTAAACCAGTGTATTTAATTATACTTTTCTCTGATAGGCCTTGTCCTTGTGAAGTATAGTAAATAACCTCTTCTTCATATTTATGCTGGTGATTACATTAGTATCCTAAATTTACTTGGCTAAGATAAGCAATGGCATTGTCCTATTTATGTCTCATTTCTCTCATTCCTCAATTCTTACTAAGACTTCTTAAAGGATATTATTCCATTTGCTAGTGGGATAGATTAAGAAAATATCCCTTACACAAAAATGTGCCACTCTAAATGTCAAAGCTTCAGAGAACACTGTCTGCTAAGACACTATACACTTCTTAGCCAAGTGAAGAATAAAGATGATATTACTCTAAGGCAACCGGTAATATCGAAGAACTTTTATCTGTTTGTGGCTTCCCTTTCTGAAAGTTACTTGTTTCAAAATGTTAATGAAACTGTGAGTACAATGTTTGTATATTTGGTCATTAATTTTGATCAATAAGGGCCGGGGATATAGCTCAGGGGATAAGCACCTAACTGGCAAGCACAAGGTCCTGAGTTCATTTCGCAGTACCAAAAAAAAAAAAAAAAAAAAAAAAAAAAAATTTATATCAATAAGGGAAAATCGATCAGTAATATTGTAATTGCAGATCCTTGTGTGAAGTGGCCCTATTATCTTGATGTTCAACATAACTGGAGAATCTTTGAGCAAGATAGTAAGTAGATAGCACCTAGATTAAGCAAGTAATTTTTTAGACTAAATTAATTTTGGTAATTGCCAAAGTTGAGAAGAGACTTTTAGGAACTACTTGATAGATACAGTCTCTCTACGTTTGAGTAATTATTGATAAATGAGAGTAGTGAAGGCAACCTGGAAAGCACAGTTGCTAATCTTTGAAGAAAAGCACTGGTTTTCAAATTTGTAACTATTTCAAATTATGTACCCAAGCATAATTTTGATTTCAAACATGTAATCAATCATTTTTTCTTTTTTTTAGGTAGAAGAAAAAACTGGCATGCTGGCTAATGGTAAATATTACATATTTTCGTATTTTAGTTGGCAAAATATTTGCCTAAGTTTCATCTAAATAATTCTGAGTAAGTCACCATCCTTGTTTATAATCTTTGTAAGGAATTAAGATTCAGAGTTTCTCAATAGTGTGTCATTTGTGCCTATATTGAATTCATCCTAAAATATTTCCTTTTTGTTATTTTTCTCAGTTTCTTTGCTGTCCAAGTACAAATGTGTGTTAGACCTACATATAATTATAGATACATCATAGATACATTTGTTGATATTAGCCGGCTCTCTCATACATAGAAAGGAAATCAAGTTTGTTAGATGTATAAACTCATTTACATATAACATACCATTTAGATATAAGCATTTTGTTTTTATACGTCATATATGAATAAAATAATTTTATTAGATAAAAAGAACCACAAATTTTTCTACATTCCTTGTACTTTTTCTTTTATATTCTACTAGTTGTGCTACTTGATTCATTGGAATCTATTGAGGGTGCCCACCTTGATGAACAAGATAAAGCAATAACTAAACCAAAGGCCCTGCCACACATGACTGATAATGAAATGACAGAAACAGGTAAGATTGTTTGAAAAATCACCTATTCTCTAATCATGGACTACTCGAAGACTGATTGAATTCATTTCTCGGGAGGTATATAAAATATCCACCTTGACAATAAAAATTTAAGTCTTACCTCTTTTTGCCACATTTAAAAAATCAAAATTTGAGCTGGATATGGTGGCACACACCTGTAATGTCAGCACTCTGGAAAGCTGAGGTAGAAAGATCCAAGTTCAAGCTCAACCTAGGCAGCTTAAAAATTTAGTGAGACAGTGTCTCAGAAATAAAGTGGAGAGCAAAGGTTACATGAAGGCCTTTAGTTCATTTCAGCACTGAAAAACACCAGAATTTGCTATTGGTGATACCTGATGTTAATTAGTAGTCCAACCCACATGTGGTTTTTAAATAAATACTTGCTAGTAAATGAATTATGTTGCTGATACGAAGTATAGACTTGATATAGAGTATAGTATTAATTTGTTCTTCCAGAGAATTTATTTTATTTTGTTATATGTAGAAAAAATGGTTCTTTGGTTTTCTCACAGTTCCTTCTCTTCAGGAAAAAGCTAGATTATGCTCCAGAGTTCTGAAATAGCTGAGATTACCTAGGGCATTCTTAAAGCTTGTAAGTCCATGGAACAGTGCTAGCCATACTTTTTAAAGCATGAATCCTTGTATGTAATTGATTCTTACATAGAACTCTATATTGATAAAAGTCTGTCAGTGTAAGTATATAGCATACATTTGTAAAATTTATGTATAAGATCTGTTTGTTCGTTTGTTTGTTTTGAAACATGGTCTCACTCTGTAATTTAGGCTGAGCTTAAACTGACTGTGTAGCCCAGGCTGGCCTTGAACTTGCAGCAAACCTTGCTGTACCTCCTGAGTGCTGGGATTACAGGCATGAGCCACCACACCCAACCCTTTCCTATTAAATTAGTGAAAGTAACAGTCCCTTGAAAAATGTGGCACATTCTCACGTAACCATCAGACTTGCTCTGTGTTTTTGTTTTTGTTTTGTTGTCGTTCTCTTTTAGAGACAGGGAGTTGTCATGCAGTTCAAGCTGGCCCTGAGCTCACTTTGTAGCCCAGGCTGGTCTGGAACTTGCACTGATCCTCCTGCCTCAGCCTCCCAAGTGCTGGGATTACAGACGTGTGCCACCACACCCAGCTTGTTTTTGTTACATATTATAAAATATTCTTGATTTACCATACAAGTCGCAAACTGAGACTTTTTAATCTGCTTGCTTTGTAAGCAGGATACTGCTCAACTGAACTGATTCACACACTTGATAAAAAGACCAATAGACATCAGTAACCAATTCTATACCTCAGCTTCTTATTTTTTTATTATCGAAGTATTGAAGTATGGCATGAAAAAGTTTATGTGATACTGAAACTTGATAAATTTTTGAATATTGAACATAACCCTGTAATGAGCAAGCAGATCAAAAACCAAAAGAATACCAAACAAAAATGTCCTGTCAAATGTCTGATGTCTAATCACTGTGGTGGTCTGTCTAGGTATACAGTGTGTATTAAGCTCATGTGAATTCTTTTAAAAGACTAATGCAGAACTACAACTTTCTAATTGGTAGTGTATTAGAATGTATATTATATATGTGTGGGATGGCCAGAGAAACCTCTAAGATATACGTGAAAGCAAAGTTGCCCAAAATATTATAATTACTATCATCTTCAAAATATTAAAATTACAGAAGGGCATATTTGACTTTGTAGATAAGGTTATATTACAGTTTTTAATTTTTAAAGCATGATTTAAAATGGAATTGCAAGCAAAATATGTGGACCCCATGGTTTTTTTCTGAAGAACTATGATTTTGTAAAACAATGTGAAACCTGCTTCTGTAAGTTATAAGAAAAAAGTCAAAAATCAAAACTGGGTTTTTGAAAGTAATTTTGAGATGATCTAAGCTATATATAAAACTTTATTTATTTATTTATTTTTAGCTTTTGTTTCTTAAATACTCTTGACTCTGAAATAATTCGATTAGATAATAAAATTAGATAATTTGATTTAATAATAAAAAACCTGAAGGCATATATAGTGCAGACACTTACTGGCTGTGGGGTATAAAATTTACCCCCACAGTATTTCAAAAGTACAACTGTAAGATTTCAAATGAGTATCTGAATTTTGTGTAAGAATGGAAAAGTTTAGTGACTTTTTGTTTGTTTGTTTGTTTGTTTTGCTTTCCCATGTTTCTCCTATAATAAGCAGGCTGCCTAGGTAAACCATTGTCAAGCATATGTGTTTTGTTCATAGTGTCATTTGTGGAATTATTTGCACTGTTATATTAAATAGGTTATTAAGTATAAAAATGAGGTTTGCTTAACACCAGGTGAAAGCTGGCTTTCATTTACCTTCAGTTGTCTTCTAGGCAAGTACTGTTTTGTGCTATGACTGCATGACTGAAGTCAGCACAGAGTGACTGTTGCTTCATGAAACTAGGCCCTTTCCTTTGCAAAATAGGATTTGGTGCTTCTCAGCTTTCTAAAGTTGAAAATACAAGGAGCTTTCAACATAGTATAATAAATGAAACAATTACATAATGTCTTCACTCCTTTAATGTAAAAGGCAGGCAAGTAAGCCCTTTTTTAATAAAATGCGTGAGAAGAGTTAATTTACATGATTTTGTAGTATTATTCATAATATAGCTTGGGTTAATGACTAAAGTTATGGAAAAGGTACCTTTCCTCACTTTGTTTTCTTAGTTACCCTTGATACTTTACCCAACTCTAATTCTTAATTTTTAGGTCATTTAAAGAATGGTGTCTCCTCTTTTTGACACCTCACACCTATTCAGTTAGGTATGAGCATTCAGTACTGCTATGCCACTTAGCACTGAAATCAGTTCTTGTGTGTATGCTCTTAAATACTTAAGCATCATGATACTTTTATAGTGGAGAGAAAACAGCTTGTGCCTTTTCTTTTTCATAAAGATTCTCTCCTTTAGTCATGCTGCTCTGAGTCAGGCTGGTAGTTAGGGAAAATAGTTAAGGTCATCTTAATAGGCAATGCCTTTTTTTCTTAAGTCCCTGCCCCTTAACTGTTGGTAGTTCTTTTCTAACAGTATGCCTCACCTTCTTGGTTTTGGTTTATGTAAGCATATTTGTTACTTATTGAGTGGACTTCAAATAGCCCTGGGTACCTGAAGCATTAGCTAGAAAGAAATATATTGTAAGTCATTCTTACATACTCACATTTGGTGCTCAGCATCTCTTATGTTTTGAGTTACATAAGCCCTCAGAGTTATACACTATACAGTTTACAGTGTATATAGAAGAAAATGAGAATATATAGACTTTTATTTTTAAGCATTAGTTAACCATATTATCAAGAGATGAGGAGATTGGCCCTTTTTACTCTTCTTTTTTCCATTTTTGTATGAGTCATTCTATAATTTCAAAAATTCCACTGTTAAGAATGAAAGTTATAAAATGCTTGAGGAAGTATCTAATATTATTAGTACTAGTTCATACAAATTGCTTTTTCTGGAATTTATTCTTCTCATGGTGGGAGAAAGTTCATTGGGAAGGGAGACTAAATGACAACATTATTTTCCTTGTTTTGGGTGACTGAGTAAATAGTGATGCCATTAGCTAAAACACAAAATCTGGGTAGTAGAACAAGTTTTAGTTGGGAATGTAATGAATTTAGTTGGAAATATATTAGGTATGATTTACTTACAGAACAATCTAAATGTCTGTTAGAGACTGGTATTCATAAGAGTTAAGAACAAAAGACATAGTTTGGGAATCATGAAAATATTAGTACAGTGGTACCTTGGCTTATGAACTTAATTTGTTTTACTATTTTGGGGAAGATAACTGGCTTTGCGCTTGTGTGGGGAAGATGGCAGTGGTCATGTTTGTCATCTGATGCAGAGTTTGTAAATGGAAACAAAATTTTGCTGAGCACTTTTGTTTGCAAACCTAATTGTTTGCAAACAAAAGGATTTTTGAACCAGGGAATTACTGTAATAGTTAAAGTTTATGGGTCTGGATTATATCAGCCAGGTTAAAAAGAAAAATAGAAGATTTTTTAAAAGGTTAAATGCAGACCCCTGGGATGTGAGCACTGGCTGTGAGAAATTGAGAACCAGCCATCAAAGAGGCAGGAATAATAACAGAAAGAATGAATGTAGAAGAAAGTAGGAAAAAAATATTGTCACGTGTCTCACAGGATTGACAAGAACTAAACGTAGAGTTAGTCATTAAGCAATTGCTTCTGATTGCAGCAACTTTAGCAGGCTATTGGTATACATACTCTATCACAAAGTTAGAGTGAATTGGTGCTGAAAAAGATGCAGGGAGTAGTGGTAAGGGAAGAATAGAATCCTTCAAAGGACTGTGTCACTTAGGGTGATCTAAGAATAGTTTTATCCAATGCAGATCAGTTAAGGATAACAGAATAGTAACTAGTTATACTGAATTTCACAGTTATTACATCACGACCATCTCAACTTGCTTAGAAGAGCTTTTGGGCCTGCTCTCATTTCACACTGGTAGGCCATAGCCATAAATTGCCTACATTTCTACTTGATTCTGTTTTTGTTGCCACTGTGCTAGACAGAGCCTTGTTTGTTATTCCTAAGCTGTCCTAACAGGTTAAGGAATGATATTAGGTTGATATATTTCTTATGTTTTTATGATGTAATTACACCAGGGATTATATTTACTTCAGCAGGTATTTCTTATGGACAAAGCAATAGTGACTTTGAAGCTCTACATCAGGCATATTGTCATATAGCTCATTCTTTGGGAGATGCAGATGAACAAAGAACTGAAAGTAACACAATGGAAATTATCAAGAGCTCAGTGAATGATCATCCTCACGAAAATGAGGAGTCTTCAAAGCACATCTCTACTACTGAATCTGGTAAAACCTAATAGATAGATAGATAGAAATTTCAACTATTTGAGACCTTCTATAAACAGTTTCCAATATTATAATTTAAATACATTTGGTGTGATTATTTCTCAGTCTCTGCACTTAAAAAGGACTTGCTTCAAATCGAATGTTAGAGCTGAACACAGAATAAAATTTCGGTTCTTCTAATATACTTTGAACAAATTAATAAATCACATAAATTGACATTGTTTACTCTCTGATACATGTACGTATTAAAGTATTTTAATAGAGGATAGTGTTTTGACATCAACGAACATAAATGTATGTGTTGCATGGGTGTAAATATTTGCTATCGATATTTGAGATATGTATTTGATGCTGTTACTTGATAAATAGTAAAGGGTGCCTTTTTGGTACAGACAAGTAAGTATATGATGGGAAGCCAGGTTTATTTTACTTGCCATTCTGTTAACTATCTCAGAGAAAATGTAATCCTAGTTGTATTATACACATATATTAAGCAATTTGCATAACATTTTGGCTTCTGCATTTAACTTTTTTCCTCTTAGATCTGCCCACAGTGGAGGAGTTGATGAAACCTATCAGAATAAATTCCACTGGAGTCAGTAGTTTTGGTTTACAGCCTCTAAGGTACAAGTTTTTTTGGAAAGTATTGTGCAGGGTTAATTGGTTGATCCTAGTTTTGTTTGTGTTTGTTTTATCATTGGAAACTTTTATAATCATTTATTCTATGCAGTTATTCCTAATGAATTAATAACTAATATTAGCTTGTATGCATCTACTTGTGAGTCACTGAATTATTTCTTCTAGTGCTATTAAAAAAAAAAAGATGCTACTAAAGAAGTTGCCACTATTTATGAGGCCTAATGCTTTTCGCTGAAAAATATGATCTCTTTATTTTTGAATAGTTGGTTCACAGTGAAGGAGAAAGTGCATTTTATTCTTTATATGAGTCATACATTTGCTCTTTTGTAAGCCAGTTAGTTTGACTTAGTCACACAGACTGGCCATTGTTCTCACAGGGTGAGTTTTGTGATCATAAGAGAAACGGACTTTATAAAAACCCTCCTGCTCTAATACAGTTTGGTGGTAAGTGTGTGTGACTCTGATGAGTACCACGTCATAGTAAACTGTCTTCGACAACTCCACATTTATGTAGCACTTACAGTGTCACATCTGTGTCACATCCTGTCTCTCGCATGATCCTTATAACACAGGAGACAGGCGTTTTATCCTCATTATTAAGATGATGAATCTGGTTTCAACCAAATTTAACGGTGGATCTCGTAAAAGAACCAGATGGTGATGATAAAAGCTCACATTCATCACATTTACTTTGGGCAGGTACTGTGCATGGTTCTTTACATACAGTGTTTCATTTCATTCTTCAGCAACTCCATAAATGTGGTCTAGTATTATTGCTTCATAGATAAGAAAACTGAAGTTTAAGGTTAAAATAAAATAGTTGCCCAAGATCATGTGGCTAACCAGACAACACAAGCAGTCCATGTGCTTAAATATTTATCTTGTCAGATCTTTGCTGCCCTTGGAAAATTTCTGTTAGAGAGCCTGTGGTCCATTCTTCTAGTCATTTGCTCACTTGTGTTTTCAAGAGGCGCAGTTTGAACCCCTCCTTGTTCTAATAGTCTCACCATGTAAGTCCACTTACAGTGGTTTCTTGGGATTGCTTCCACATCTGTGTTAGTTGAGAGAAAGTGATAGTTAAGTTTACACTAAAACCCATCAACTTGACTCTTAAGACTCATAGTCTTCCCATGATCTATACATATTAAAGTATTTCAGTAGAGAACAGTATTTTGACATCAGCTAAGTACAATGTTAATTAGTATTTTTAAAGAGGAGACCATTAGCTAGTCATTGTTTTGAGGGTATGCTGATGTTACTGAAGCAACTGTCTTACATATCTTGTGTTTTTGTTATAAGTTAGATCATTTTAGTAATATAAATTCTACATAGGTTTTCATGTTTGTATAAATAAATATACAAGAAAGATACAAAATGTCAGTAAGACAACCTTGACTATACATACATAAACTCCTGCCTTTGTAAGCTGATAAGTAATCCTAGCCACTGAAACAAATAGTCTTTGAAATTCTAGTAGGTAAATATCAAAAAAAAAAAAAATTTTCTTGCTTACATCCCTGTACCATGTGCATCATCAGGGTGAGGGTGAAACTCTACTGCACACAGTGGCCCACCCACCATAAGCATGAAGTGAGCAACTTTTCTCCACAGACCCTTCCATTGTGCCTCCCTGCCTTGGAGCTGACCAACTCTGGACTAAAAACAGGAGCAGATAACCCTCTCCTCCTTTAAGTTGCAGTTGTCTGGTATTTTGTCCCCATGCCTAGAAAGTGACTTAGGCACTGTTTCTGTCACCAACCTGTAGTTTTAGGGTTGGTAACACATCATCCAACCAGTTAATAAGAAAAAGAATAGTTTTCTTTTAACTCACTTAACATAGAAGTGCCACATCACTTCAGCTGTCATTTTGGTAAGCCGCAGCACATCTAGCTACCCAGTCTTAGGAAGGTGGGAAATACGGCTTGCTTGTGTTCCTAGAAAGGAAGAGCAAATTAGTTTGGTAAGGCCCTAGCCATTATCTGCCTAAATATAATAACTTTCTAATAACCAGATGCTCATTTCATTCTTCTTTATATACAAATTCACTCACACCCTCCCCAAAGCAGATAGTCCAGAGTCCCATTCAGGACTTTCCATTCATAAGCAGATTTCCCATTGAAATACAGTGCAGTCTTCTCCATCAGGTTTGGGTGTAGCTCATCTTTGCCTACCAGTGGATGAACAGAAAACCCAAGTTATATTCTTCCTTACCCCCACCCATATAATGATAGAACTGCAACAGACACTCCCTTTCAGAAAGGAATAGTGTGAGGAAAATACAGCAGTTATTGTTGCAACTATGAAAACACTGGAGAGACCTTGTGTAGATCCTTACATTGGAGATGGAGATTTGCCTTGATTGGGCTATTATTCTACTCTTAAAGAGGAAATTTATAAATGCATTGTTGTATGTGTAGCCCCTGGTTCCATTCCTTGGAGAATTTGTCTTGTATATTATCACCACAGTAATAAGCTGGATTTTGTGAATAGTATGTCCCCATCTTTGGAGATATACTCCTGTTTGTTTCCTGTATGTTGGTAGTTTTAAGGCTTTCATGTGGCTTTGGTGGTGATTTCATTTTTAAATATGGTTGTGGGCCTTCACAAAGTTTAGTACCTCTCCAATTTGTTCGGCTCCAGTCAGTTCCTTGTACCAGGAACTAAACTTAAAGTTATTTGCTAACTAAAAGTTTTAAATGTGCATTGTCTCTCTGGTTCTTGAATCTTCTAATATTTCTCTTCATATACTTCAAATTTTCTGTCCATTTAGGGGAACAGTAACCACAAGTATGAAAAGAGAACCTTTGGTATGGCCTTTGTGAAGAGACTAGGTTACTCTTTTTAACTGAGAAGTCTCATAGAATCTTGTGTCTCAGTTTTTCCATTCTAAATCTTACTGTGTAGTTCTAGTCTACATAGAGTAAATCTGGTGAACCCTGAGTTTCTAGACTCCTTTTGTTCTCTTCCAATTGTACTTACAGAATACCCTTTTTTTTTTTTTTTTTTTTATATCTTGGCGAAAGCACCTGGTAGTGCCTGCACTAAAAAAAATATCTGTTGTTTTCAACTGTTTTTCTTAGTCCTTCAGGTTCAGTGGGTGTATGGTCTGCTTTTTAGGCTGTGTAATAATTCAGTAAATATTTTCACTGTAAGATACCAGTTTCCATCTCTCTGGCCTCTGCTGTTAGTTTCCTAATACCCCATACCCAAGCACTGTGCTAGTTACATAAATTTTGAGTTCTTGTCATTTCACATTTTAAAGGCAGGATGGCCCCATCCACATGCTAGGTAGCTAGAAAAGATAGTTTAGTCAATACCCAGCAAGAATGGGAAACTTCTTTTTGCATTTACTGGGGATCAAAGCCAGGGCTTTCACCTGAGCTACATTCTCATCCCCTCTTATTTTGAGACAGGGTCTCACAAATTCATTGAGTTATGTTGGCTGGGCATGAAGCTGAGATCCTCCTGCCTCGGCCTCTGGGAGTACTGGAATTGCAGGCATGCACTATCATGCAGCGTTGAGCCAGGTTTTGAAATAACTTACGTATTTCAGTGATTTCAACTATAAGTTTCTAATAGTTACTAAGAAGCCAATCTATGTAATATGAAAATGGAGCCTGCTAAATTACTGTTCTTTAATATTATCTTATAAGTATAAAATCAAATGACTTAGTTGATCATGAATAAGTAATTTGAGAATTACAGTTTTCATATTTTTGGAGCCCCTGTAGTTTGCTTGTATTTAACCAAATTCAGGGCATTTCATTGAAATCTCTTTTTTGGATTTTCAATATCTAATTTATCTGAGTTGTTTCATTTCATTTAAGTAGTTTAAACCGAAAGTGATTTTATTTTAAAATCGTAGTGATTTCTTTTTATTTAAAAATTTTCTCTATGCTGTGATTATATTGGTGCCTTTTAATACTTATGCTCCACAATTCTATGGCATAAATTATAATTACTTCTTTAATTTCTTACAGAATTGTGTAAATTTTTCTTTCTTCAAATTCAGGTTGACTTAGTAAAAAACTATGGCTGAAAGATATGTTACCAAAAGTTCACTTAGAAATTTGGTTTATTTTCTTATACAGAAATAGTGTCAGTCTTACTTGGTTTGTCCTTGCTTTGAAGTTAGGTCTCAGTACCATTTGTATATTATACTGCATAATCCTTTATTATTCTGCATTAAAAATATCTGAAATTAGCAAAGTGTGGGGACACTTGCCTGTAATCCCAGCGCTTGGAAAGCTGAGGCAGTAGGATCACCATGAGTTTGAGGCCAGAGTGTGCTACATAGTGAGTTTAAGGCCAGTGTAAACTACAAAGTAAGACCCTGTCTCAAAACCACAACAGCAACAAAAAAATTTTATCTGAAATTAAAAACAATTTTGTCTGTATCCTGTACCAGAATTATAAATGTATTTAACATTAGTAGTTTAATTTGACTAGTTACAACTCAAATATATGTGTGTCCATATTTAATTGATAGTTGGGAAATCATACTAAATAGTTTATTCTGTGTCCTGTTTTGTTTGATAGCTCTCAGAACGTGGCTAATAGTGAAGACGCTGTAAATGCTCACTCTTTACCCCTTAAGATAAATGCAGATGTTATGTCTCAAGACCCAAGGAATGTGAACCAACTTTCTGACAGAAATGATGAGAATGTGATTTTACAAGAGACAACAAATAAGAATATGGAAAATAGCTGTCCGACAGTAACTGCTACAGAAGAGCATATTGATAAAACATACCTTGATATTTTGAGGAAAAAGATATCTGTTAATTCTTCACTATTATCTCAGGATGACAGAATTAATAAAGTAAGTGCTTATAATCTAAATTGATTTGTTATATTGAAAAACAAAGTTATGTAAAGTACATAAGTACTGTAAAAAAAATATGTGCTTCTTAAGCTAGTAGGATTGATTTACATCACTAAGCTCTATGGTAGATTCTGTACATTTGTAGGTACCCTTGTTACTAACACCTTCTTATCCCCAAGTTCAGAAATAACACTGTAATACTAGCTTTCTTTTAGAAGCTGTTGTTTACATTTTTATTTCTTTTCTTTTGTTTTGGTAAATAAAATGCAGACTTTGTATAAGAAAATAAAATTTACTCATCATTGTATTACTCATTGTTCAGTCTTTCCAGTAGTTCTCATGGTAAGTTGGCATTTTACAGGAATGCCATTAACAACAGTGAAGAAACTTGTATTTCACCATTCCTTTTTTCTGAGAAGTTTTTGTTTTATTTTGTTTTGTTTTATAGTACCAATGGTCCCAATGTTGTTTTCATTCATAATTTTGAATTATGTGTTTATTATAAATCATCTCTACTTCTTTGTGGAATAAGTCAAAGTATTAATAAAAATTTTAAAGAATCCTGAGAAGTCTAGAGAAAGGGATTTCAAATGTCATTTCAAAATATGTTCTTCCTTGATCTCTTCTATGTTTATTCTAGTAATCACACATTTTTAGTTTTTTGACAAGTTTACTTAACTTTATTAATCTTTGTTATTTTGTCACATTGTTAATTTTGGTTTAAAATGCTAGAATTCTGATGAATTAGAGCAGTTTTACCTTTTACAAACCACATTGTCTGATGAATTAAAGCAGTTTTGCCATTTACAAACCACGTTGTTTGATAATCACTATCATTGTACTGTATGGTAAATCTTCATTAACAATAATTGTTGAGCCGGGGATTTAGCTCAGTGGCATAAGCGCCTGCCTGGCAAGCGCGAGGTTGTGAGTTCGATCCCTGATACAAAAATAAAAATAAAAATAAAAATAAACAATAATAGTTGAAATTCATTTAAATGCTACAGAGTTTGTGTTTGTTGCATACAGACCTTCTTTTTTTTTTTTAATGCATTACAGACTTTGAAATCTCAGCTCTGTCCTGCAGAAGAAGGAACTGTAAGTGGTAATCAGGCACCATACAGAAAGGCCAGAAGTGCACCACCTTTATTTAAAAGAAAACCCCAGAGTGGATTATATGCATCAGTTAGGAGCTCAGGCTACGGTAAACCCAGTTCACCACTAAAGTTGTTTTCTGCTCTTGAAAAGAAAACTCCAAAGGACATGAAAAAAAAAAATTTAAGACCCATTCCTACCTCAAATCAAGCTAAGAAAAAAGGTAATGGTTTACTCTTTCCAAAACAATTCTGTACATATATTCTATTACTTTGTGTTTCTTATTTTGTGGAAGAAAATCAGTCTTAAGAAACCACATTCCTTTTCTGGAAGATGCAATTTACAGTAGGTAACAGACTTGATCTAGGGTAGTAACAATGGAGGTGATAAAAACTAGTTGGATATGGATATATTTGGAAGGTGAAACCAAAAATATAAAGAACTAGTTTGGAATTGCTGAAGTTTTTGACCCAAGCAACTGGAAGAATGGAATTTCTATACTCTAGGATGAGGAATGTAATAGATTTGGGACTGAGGAAGACCAGGAGTTTAGTTTTCGAGATGATGTTGAGATTTATACTTGACATGCAATCAGTGATGATAAGAAGGCAGTTAGATATAAAATTTTGGAGTTTAAGAGGGATGTTTACACTCTTGGTGTCATTTGGGAGTTGTTAAAAACTAAAATGTTTTTAAGCCATGAAACTCGTTGAGAATATTAGTGAGGTAGCAATGTAAGGACAGTTAGAGGGGAGAAGGCAGAGCAAAGCTATAAGCCCAGGCATGCTAACCTGAGTCAAGCAGAAAAATAGGAATGTACAAAAGAGACAGGTTTGGAAGAAACCTTACAGTTTATAAAGAATCCTAAAACCATAAATAAAGGAAAAGAGTTTGCACTGTGTTTTGTTGCTGATGAGTTAAGGTGAATATTGAAAACTGACCTTTGATTTTAGGAACAGAAAATTACCTCTAAGCAGAAGTGCAGTTTCCATGGAGTAAGGAAATTGATGCTTCTAGTAATAGAATGCCCTAAAGCAGTATTGCAAACCTGCCTGGTGTGGCAGAGGTGCCATAGGTGTGTCACCACTGCCCTAGAGGAATGTTGCTCCGAAAACTGGAGCAACAGCTGACTTGGGAGGTGGGGTTAAGAGAACCTTTGAGTTGTCCGTTTCTTTGCTTTGATTTTAGTAAGAAAAGTAATACTACATTTGTGGGCTATTAAAGGAAAGTGAATAGGGGAGTAGAGGAAAGAATTGCTGGGGCAGCGTCCACAAGTAGAAGAGCTATGATGATGCAGAGAGGAGGAACTAGCAATACATGCAGACATGGATAGTTTTGCATTTGGGGATATGTGGAGGCAGACAAAAAAGAGTAGATGCTGGTAGATGGATAGATGTGGAAGGAAGAGAATATTTGAATAGGGGCTTTAAAATCTCTTGTATATATTTCCTCTAGACTTTATTATTAATTGAATAATATATTGACTTTAGAATTTTTTCTATTTTTCATGGATTTATAAATTACCTTAAAAATGGGAAATTGGACCAGAATACACACTAAATATATTTTTTCTAATTTAGCGTGTTACTATCTTATGATTGCAGGATTATTAACCTTTTAAAATCAAATTTAGGTTATCTATTATAAAATCCTTTGTGCAATTCATATTGTTCCATTATTCTACATACCTTGTTATTACTTGTGAAAATACGCCTTGAAATCACACTTAATCTGAACTCAAATGTTTCATAAACTTATGAGCTGCTTTTTACTTTTTGATTCATTTAGAAATTCTTATAATTGTGAACAAATAAGGAATAATTTGTTTCCAATTAACTAATAAATCTTGAGGTTATCCCAGTTCAGTCTCCTCACCTTTATTTAGCTCCATTTGTCATTTGACATGAGTCTTGTGTCTATTAGCCATCTGTGTCAAATTGAGTAGAATATTTATTATGTGTAGTAGTTTTCCGATTGCAATTATAGTGGAACAGCTGTTTTGTAATGTTCCTCGACCTATTTAGCATCCTCATTTTATGAGTGTCCCTGTTATTTTCATACTTAATGCATTTCACACTGAATGCATATTTAACTTTACAATTTTGGTGCTTTCATCTATTGTTTTTAATATTTAGAAATGTTATCTGGAACAAAAGTCATCAGGCCTGCAGCATTGAATAAAGCAGCTCCCAAAAGTGAAAATTGCCTGGCTTCTCCTAAGAAGTCTGAAGATCCTTCAGCAACTGATTCTTGTGTTCAGTTTCAGACTGTAGGTATTAAATTTCACTTTAATATTTATAACTTTTATGTTCTAAAATTATATTAAAACTAAATTACAAATATATGATCAATGCATGAAATATGAGTCTGTGGAAAGGTAATAAACCCATTAATATGTACAATTACCGCATACTAATAAAAAGGTATAAGTAATATAATAGACATGAAATTTCTTTTTCTTTCTGGTAGAACATTTTATTAACAATGTCATTTTTATTCTTTAGTCTTGCTTTTTTCTTAACCACTTAGGTTTGAATTTTATGTGTAAAACTACTATAATAAAATAATGTTTTTCTTTAAAAGAATTTTTCAGGACACTGTGGTAAGAACAAAGAGAAAGAATTATTTTTGCTTAAAAGGGTTCAGGAAGCAGAAGAAAAATGGAGGAATGCAGAAGCCCTAATTGAGCAAATTAAAGTCACGTTCTCAGAAAAAGAGAAAGAACTGGAAAATAAACTGGAGGAACTAAAGCGACAACAGGAGAAAGAAGTATTCAAGTTAAGTCAAGAAAATTATATTCTTCAATCCAAGGTACTAAACACACTGTTCTATTTTTCCTTTTATTGAAAAAAAAAACTAAAAGAACAACAACAATAACAAAACCTCTTTACCTTCTGTTAAATGCATTGCATTCCATGTTTCCTGGAGTTGACTTTTATCTATTTGCTTTATAAAATATGGGCATGGTTCTGGAGAATAACTTTTACGAGAGTAAACTGAAGCTCTGGGATGAAAATCTAAACTTAAATTGGCTCATTTTGATGATTTTTGTTTGCTGTTCTTTTCCAAATTAGTTTCAGCCAGCAATGCTATATAGAAGGTCTAGACAGAGAACGTCATAACATTTTTCTTTTACTCACCAGAGCCATTGGAACAAAAGTCACTGTGCTTACCCATAGTTACATCATATTCCAGTATTATATTATAAAATAGTTTGAGTCTCACCATCTTGAATTTTCTGCTACTCTTTCTCATATCTCACTTCCTTTCCTTCCCTGAGTGAATAATTTCTGCATTTTCTTAAAGTTAAGTAGTTTTGAAGAAACAAACAGAAAACAAAGATGGTTACATTTTGGAGAAAATACTGATCCTGTCACTGCAGAAAAATTAAAGCAAATCCAAAAAGAAATACAGGAACAAGAGACACTTCTTCAAGGATATCAACAGGTGTGGCAATTCTTCTGCTCACAGCGAGTTTGCTTTTGATCCTTTAAGTATAAAATTAAGTTCTATTAAAATATTCTGTGCTAATTTAACAGGCACCTGTGAGGCAATAATAGTTTGGTCTGCACATTTCTCATTAGCAGATTAAAGAGCATGGGTTCTGAATTCAGAGAACCTGGTTTTGAGTCTTAGCTCTACTACCTGTTGTGCAGCCACAAGCACATCACTTCATCTCTCTAATAAGCAAGTTTCTTTGTCATGAAATGGGGTTAATAACAATAGTACCTCCCTTATAAAGTGAAGGTGAAATCAGAATACTGCAGTGCAGACTGACTTCTTAGCAAGTATTATACACTCTTAGTCTGACGCACAGTAACCAGTTAAGAAATGCTGCCTGTTACAAGTTTGATAGTTATGTTGCTTAGTAATTGTCTTGGTTACTTTTTACTGGTTGCTGAGACAAAACACCTGACACCTAAAATTAGGGAAGGAAAGGTTTATTTAGCTTACAGGTTTTGGAGGTTTCAGTCTACAATCAGCTGGCTCCAAGGCAGGGTGGCATGGCACAGGAACAACACTTCAAGGCAGCATTGGAGCAAAAGCATCCAGAGTAAAAGGGGGAACCAAGCAAGCCTCTGCTCCTCCTTTATATAGTACACAGGACACCCCCCTCCAGGGTGGGTGAAGCTTCACAAACATCCTTGCCTT